>PVKP010021383.1:0-26344 GCA_004027715.1 Plecturocebus donacophilus | reverse complement strand
CCCTCCTGTCTGGACCACAGAACCTCACCCGGGAGCCTGAATAAATTCCCTTGCATTGGATTATTTTGGTGCTGGCCTCAGTTTCTTTGTTTTATCCTCGGAAACAAACCTTACACTTACCTCTTCTCCCTGACACCAAATTGAGGCATACCGTTACATGGGTGAGGAGCCAAGATGGAATTCTCTCCATATCTCCAAAGTGTCTGGAAACCATTTTACTTGAATACAATGAAGTGTTGGAAATCAAAACTCCTCCCGTGTAGGCATTTCTGGGGCTAGGACTAGCTCCACTATCAGCACCCGAGTCTCATTCTGCTAAAAAAAAATCAGCTTCTGGGCCAGGCACAGTCGCTCACACCTGTAATCCCAGCACTTTGGGAGGCAGGGGCAGGCAGATCACTTGAGGTCAGGAGTTTGAGACCAGCCAGGCCAACATGGTGAGACCCCGTCTCTACTAAACATACAAAAAATAGCAGGGCTTGGTGGTGCAAGCCTGTAATCCCAGCTGCTCAGGCAGCGGAGGCAGGGGAATTGCCTAAACCTGGGAGGCGGAGGTTTCAGTGAGCTGAGCTCATACCACTGCACTCCAGGTTGGGCAACAGAGTGAGACACCATCTCAAAAAAAAAAAAAGAAAAGAAAAATCAGCTTCTGGCTGGGTACGGTGGCTTATGCCTCTAATCCCTGTGCTTTGAGAGGCTGAAGCGAGATGATTGCTTGAGGCCAGGATTTTGAGACCAGCCTAGGCAACATAGGGAGACCCTGTCTCTACAAAAATGAAAAAAGTTAGCTGGGCACGGGGGTTCACACCTGTAGTCTCATCTACTCAGGAGGCCGATGGGGGTGGATCACTCGAAGCTAGGAAGTCAAGGCTGCAATGAGCTGTGATCACACTACTGGACTCCAGCCTGGGTGAGACCCAGCGAGACCTTGCCTCTAAAAAAAAAAAGAGAAAGAAAATGTCTTTTGATATTGGTGAATGCTATGTGCTGAGAGCTTTAATCATTATTGAAGCTTTAAAAAATATAATTATAAAATGGTTATATTAGGAGGCTGAGGCAGGAGGATTGCTTGAGCCCAGGAGTTCAAGACCAGCCTGCACAACACAGTGAGACCCCATCTCTAAAAAGAAAAAGGAAGTTTACTTTTTATGTGTTAACATTGGAAAGTGTCTTGCTGCACTACCTTGAGTGTTGCAAATGTTTATAGGCAAGTGAATATATAATAGTTGTTATTAAATATAGGCGACATGAATGATACGGATTTTCTAAATTCAGAAAGTATGAACAATTCTCAATTTTGTTCAAATTAAATTTACTCTAGAAAATGAACATTAAAAACCCCAAAGTGCCCTCTTCCCTTTTTTCTTTTCTTTCCATTTTTTTTTTAAGATGGAATTTCATTTTTTTTTTTTTAGACAGGGTTTCACCATGTTGGTCAGGCTGATTTTGAACTCCCGACCTCAGGTGACCTGCCCACTTTGGCCTCCAAAGTGCTTGGATTACAGGCGTGAGCCACCGTGCCTGGCTCTTTCCTTTTTTTTTTTTTTTGAGATGGAGTCTCACTCTTGTTGCTCAGGCTGGAGGACAGTGGTACAGCATGATCTCAGGTCACTGCAACCTCCGCATCCAGGCTTCAAGCGGTTCTCCTGCTCCGGTCTCCTGAGTAGCTGGGACCACAGCTGTGTGCCACCACGCCCAGCTAATTTTTGTATTTTTAGTAGAGACAGGGTTTCACCATGTTGGTCAGGCTGGTCTCGAACTCCTCATCTCAGGTGGTTCCTCCATCTCGGCCTCCCAAAGTGCTGGGATTACAGGCGTGAGCCACCTCACCCAGTCCTTTTTTTCTTATCTGACTCTGGACACATCTTCATGATCCATTAGATTCCAACATGCATTTTACAAACGAGAGCCATGCTACACGTTGGTGATGAGGGAAACAGAGAGGTGAGAGACCCTTGCAGGAGCATTTGGAAATGATATTAGCCCGGAAGATTATAGGTGTGTCCCCTACTTCTTCAGTGGCAAGGTGAAGCCAAGGAGGGAAAGGAGCTTTGTAGAAAGCAATGCAGAGTCAGGAAATCTCTTGTTTCTGTGTTTTGTCAAGTCTGATTGTTTCAGAGTTACCAAGCTTACAAGCAAACAAAATACCAATCTATTAATATTGCATTGATGTCTATCTTGTCTTATTTTAATATTAAAAGTGTATTTCAAAGATACTGGAAAGTGAAGGAGGCTGTAAGTTGAATATAAATGGGTAGATACTTTTTGGACCTTTATTTTAGCCCATCTGAAAATACATATTATTTATAAATTAAAATCATTCTTTTTTAGAAATTAAAATTTTTATTTTGAGTTAATTGTGAATTACCATACAGTTATGAGAAATAATACAGAAAGATCCTGTATACCCTTCACCCAGTTTTCCAATAGTAACATCTTGCAAAAATAGAGTACAATATCACCACCAAGATATTGACATTGATACAGTCAAGGAACAGAACATTCCCCTCCCGCAAAATTTTCTCTTGTTGCATTCTTGCAGCAACACCCAGTTCTCTCCACCCTCTACCTTCCTTAACCCTTAGCTACCACTGACCTCTTCATTTCTGGAATGTTGCCATTTCAAGACAGTCATATAAATGGGATCATGTGTATGTAACCTTTGGGGATGGGCAGGTTTCTTTCAGCAGAATTCTCTGGAGATTCATGCAGGTTGTTGCATGTATTAATAGTTTGTTTCTGTTTTTGTTTTTGTTTTGAGACAGAGTGGTGCAATCTTGGCTCACTGTAACCTCTGCCTCCCAGGTTCAAGTGATTCTCCTGCCTCAGACTCCTGAGTAGCTGGGACTACAGGCACATGCCACCACACCCAGCTAATTTTTTTTTTGTTTTTGTATTTTTAGTAGAGACGGGGTTTCACCGTGTTAGCCAGGATGGTCTCAATCTTCTGACCTCGTGATTCGCCCACCTCAGCCTTCCAAAGTGCTGGGATACAGCCGTGAGCCACCGCACCAGGCCAGTTTGTTTCTTTTTATTGTTGACTAGTATTTCATGGTACGGCAGATCAGTTTGTTTAACCAACATGTTGAAGGACATCTAGGTTTTTCATTTTGGGGCTATTTCAAGTAAAGTTTCTGTAAACATGATGTGTAAGTTGTTACGTGAAGCCACAGGAGTGTGACTACAAAGTCATATGGTATGGTTGTTGCATGTTTCTTTTTCTTTTTTGGCTTGTTTAGTTTTTTAAGATGACAGCTGGGCGCAGTGGCTAATGCCTGTAATTCCAGCACTTTGGGAAGCCAAGGCGGGCAGATCACTTGAGGTCAAGAGTTTGAGACCAGCCTGGCCAACACGGTGAAACCTTGTCTCTACTAAAAATACAAAAATTAACTGAGTGTGGTGTGTGCCTGTAAATCCCAGCTACTCGGGAGGCTGAGGCATGAGAATCGCTTGAAACCAGGAGGCAGAGGTTGCCGTGAGCCGAGATCGTGCCACCGCACTCCAGTCTGGGTCATACAGTGAGACTCAGTTTCAAAAACAAAAAAGGAAGCTGCCAAACTGTCTTCCAGAGTGACTGCTGCATTACAGTCTCACCAGCAATGTATGAGCAGTCCAGTTTCTCTGCAGCCTCACCAGCATTTGGTGTTGCCACTATTTTTTTCATTTTGCCACCCTGATCATTGTGTAGTGATATCTCACAGTGGTTTTAATTTGCTTTTTCCAAATTGCACACATTTTCATTTTTTTAGTTGCCATCTGTAGATCCTCTTTGATAAAATGTTGCTTTGAGTCTTTTGCCTGTGTTCTTGTTGATTTTTTGTTTCCTTGTTTTTTTACTGCTGAGTTTTAAGAATACTTTCTGTATTTAGATACTAGTCCCTTGTGGGACATGTGGTTTGCAAACATTTTCTCCCAATGTAGCTTTCTTTTTTCATCTTCTCAACTGGGTCTTATGTAGGACAAAAGTTTTAAATTTTGGTGAAGTCCAACTTACTGTTTTTCGTCTTATGGATCATGCTTTTTGTATCAAGTCTAAGAATTCTCCTGCTTAGCCTTAGCTCTCTAACCTTTTTCTCCCATGTCTTTTCTAAAAGTTTTACAGTTTTATGTTTTACATCTAAGTCTGTTCCATTTTTAGTTAATTATTTTATCAGGTGTGCGACATACGTCACGGTTAACTGTTTGCCTACGAATGTCCAATTGCTTCAGCACCAATTGTTGAAAGGCTGTCACTCACCACTGAATTACTTTTGCAGCTTTGTCTTTTTTAAAAATGTATGTATTTATTTTGCTAGTGATGTCTCCGTGTGAATACTTTTGCACTTTTGTGAAAAATCATTTGGGCGAATTTATATAGGCTTATTACTATTGTTATAAAATGATTTTAAAAGTATTTAGCAAGCCAACTTAAAGGAAGACAAAATAAACATTAGGAAGGTCATCTACGTTTCCTCTGTGTTCCTAGTTGAGGCGCTTAATTCGAAGCCTGATTTTTGTTTTGTTTTGTTTTTTTTTTTTGAGGCGTAGTCTCGATCTGTTGCCCAGGATGCAGTGCAGTGGTTCGATCTCGGCTCACTGCAACCTCCGTCTCCGGGGTGCAAGCAATTCTCCCGCCTCAGCCTCCAGAGTAGCTGGGATTACAGGCACCTGACACTACACCCAGCTAACTTTTGTATTTTTTTTTTTTTTTTTTAAGTAGAGACAGGATTTTACCATGTTGACCAGTCTGGTCTCAAACTACTGATCTCAGGTGATCTGCCTGCCTTGGCCTCCCAAAGTGCTGGGATTACAGGCGTGAGCCACCACTCCCTGCCACAAAGGAATTTAAGTTGTTAGAGGAACACAGAATCTACAGTTCACATCGTATAACGTATTGTATAATAGCTTTGTTTTGAGGAAGCAATGTTGACTTATTAAACCAAAGTTTCCAACTTTGAAAAGTCCTGTGCATTTTGCCTGGCACTCAACTCAGTGAAAGTTTATTGAATAAATATGTGAAAAGACGTATTTTTAAATGTTGGATGCTTGTAGGGTCCTTTGTAGAAGGGACTTGACATTGTGAGGATTACAGCAACTTGATCTATCCTGGAATGTAGATACCTTCCACATACCTTCAGGTACCTTCCAACAACGCATCCTGAGAACTTCTCTTTCTATATTGGGCACATCATTTACTCTATCTTGGTTCCAGTCCCTCCTTTGTTACTTTAGAGTAATCCTGAATTTGAGTCAGAAACCAATCTTAAACCTTGGTAAATGAAACTGAGATCCAAATAGCTGGCTTTATACTTAACTCCAAAGCAATAAATTCTGTAAGAGTTACAGCATTTGCTTCTATATACGTGATGTACATCTACAAGTGGCCGAGCTGTTTTCCTGAGATGGAGTTTTCCTCCTGTTGCCCAGGCTGGAGTGCAATGGTGCGATTTCAGCTCACGACAACCTCCGCCTCCTGGGTTCAAGTGATTCTCCTGCCTCAGCCTCCCAAAGTGCTGGGATTACAGGTGTGAGCCACCATGCCCGGCTGTGGCTGAGCTTTAAACTTCATCTGTAAATTGAACATTTTCTGTACCTTCTATATTAATTTAGATTATTACTTAGGAATTAAATAAAACTGTTAATCCTTCTAATTTATAATTAGCAAATTATAATTAACACTTTGAAATAATCAGTTTCGAATTCTCACATAGAAAGTAAAATTCAAATAATCTACTCAGTTTCTTCCATAGAATTCTCAAGAGGATAATAACATTATTACTGGTTATTTGTTTATTTTCCAGGCCATGTAAATGTTCATATTCTTATTTGTAAAAAGTAAAATCATATTTTAAGAGATGTGCACATTCTAGTGCTCTACTCTGTCTGAAGCAGCTCTGTGATAAGGGACTATTAAGAATAACAAATTCACACAAGCACAAGATATGAGAGTGGGAATTAGGTTCTTAGATAACTGGGTATCTCTATGGGAACAATTGGTTCAGGGAAAAATAGGCTTTTTATTCAGGGAAAACAAAGAAGTGATAATGAAGAGAGAAGCAATTTCAAGGGTGAAGGTAAAGAGTTGCCATTCTCAGTGAAGGCTTTGTAACTAGAGAATGAATCTTTAGGGCAGAGTTAAGCGTAGATTTTAAACTGTTTTAATAATTACAATAATAATTATTATTATTATTATTTTTTAGATGGAGTCTTGCTCTGTTGCCCAGACTGGAGTGCAGTGGCACGATCTCAGCTCCCTGCAACTTCTGCCTCCCAGGTTCAAGCGATTCTCCTCCCTTACCCTCCCGAGTAGCTGGGACTGTAGGCATACACCACCATGCCCGGCTCGTTTTTTATTTTTTGTAGAGATAGAGTTTCACCATTTTGGCTGGGCTGGTCTCGAACTCCTGACCTTGTGATCTGCCTGCCTCAGCCTCCCAAAGTGCTGGCATTACTGGCATGAGCCACCTCGCCTGGCCAATAATTATAATTACTATTGCACTTTGAAGGGGGTGTCTGAACTCAGTTGTAAAATGTTTGACATTTGTGAATTCTTTTAATGTTACATTTGAAAATGTTTTGGTGCATGCACAAGGCGCTCCACTATGACTCTAAATGTTAGTGTTAAACCTCATATGACCAGTCTTTCTGGAGAAGTATGTGTGCAAAGTACAGGTTCAGCCTGCTATACAGGCAACACGTATTTGTTTTTGAGAAATCTCAAACTGTTTTTACGAGAGAATTAACCCTCTCAGGGAAACAGCTCTACCAACGACGGTCCCATGGGAGAGGATGTGTGGGGACACCTGCATCCTGCTATTTGGAGCAAAATTGAGCTGCCAGTGAAACACTGAAGTAACCAACAGCCTTGCACTGAGAAGTGAAAAATAGAAAACAGCTGCCTCCCCTCCACCCCTGTTGCCAATCCAAGCAGTTCTGAAGGCATCTTGGAAGCCCTAGAAAAGAAAACTTCAGTGACTTGATTTAGAACCTTGGAAAGTAGATTGGTAACTTTGTGCTTGGCACCTTATGGGTACTTGATAAATGTTTATTGAAATAAAGAAAAAAAGAAGAAAAAGAAGAAAGAAAGAAAGAAACTTTGTAACATTCTAAAGCATTAAGTGGCATATCCAAAAGGTTGGGCTATTTCCTTGCTAGAGATAACTAATAACATAACCACTTTTTTTTTTTTTTTTTTTTTTTTTTTGAGACAGGGACTTACTGTGTAATCTAGGCTGTAGTCTGGAACTCCTGAGCTCAAATGATCCTCCAACCTCAGCCTCCCAAGTAGCTGGGACTATAAGCATGCACCACTACTCCTGGCTAATTTTTTTTTTTTTTTTTTTTTTTTTTTTTTTTTGTAGAGATAGGGGTTTCACTGTGTTGCCCAGGCTGGTCTTGAACTCCTTGTGTCAATCAGTCCTCCCACTTCAACCTCCCAAAGTGCTGGGATTATAGGTGTGAGCGACCAGGCCCAGCCGTAATCACTTTTTTAAACAAACAGAAACATAAAGAGTTACTCCCTAGTCTTTAAGTAAGATAGAAGGGATTTTTGGTCAGTTTAGAAACCAAAGGTAGTTACGTGTGTCTTGTGTGAATTTCTTATTCTTAATACTCTCTTATGACAGAGCTGTTTCAGGCAGAATACTCAAATGTGCACATCTCTTAAAATATGATTTTACTTTTTACAAATAAGAACATGAACATTGATATGGCCTGGAAAATAAACAAAAAGCAAGCCATTGCGAATCTAAGCAGATGCTGATGTCTTCCTCAGCATGTAGGTTGTACACTGTTGACCTTGCAGTCCCTTCCGAAAATTTAAAGGCTAGTGGATGTGAAAAGCTTTGCTAAGAATTTCCCAAGAACCGAGTGAATATAATCTCACAGAATGTGAAAATGTTGATAATATTTATGCTACTTACTGATACATTTTCAAATGTGCTGACGTTAATCATTCTCAAATAGGTTTTTTTTTTTGAGACTGGGCCTTGCTTTGTCACCCAGGCTGAAATGCAATAGCACAGTCTCGGCTCACTGCAACCTCTACCTCCCAGGTTCAAGCGATTCTCCTGCCTTGGCCTCCCAAGTAGCTAGGATTACAGATGTGCACCACCACGCCCAGCTAATTTTTGTATTTTTAGTAGAGACAGGGTTTCACCATGTCGCCCAGGTTGATCTTGAACTTCTGACCTCAGGTGATCCACCCTCCTAGGCCTCCCAAAGTGCTGGGATTAAAGGCTTCAGCCACTACACCTGGCCTCAAATAGGTTTTAATAGTGCTTTTTGCTCTTAAAATCCTAAGTGAGGTCCAAATGTCACTTTTACTAACATCCCTGAGAAGAGAGAACAGTTGACTGAAGAAGGGAAGGGAAGTGTTGTGTAGTGGTGAAGTGTGGACTTTGAAGTCAGATGCCAGTTGGACTCTCTGCTCTTCCATCTCCAGGGTGAGAAACCTCAGACACACAATTTAATTTCTCTGGGCCTACTCCCCCCACCTACCAATGATAAAATGAGATTAATACTGTCTATCCCATGGGGTTATTGTAAAGATGATTATGCAAAGTGCATTCAACAGTGCCTGGTACAGAAGAAGAATTCTAATGTTTCCTAAATAGTCAAAATTTAAGTCAAAATAGGGGAAATGTGTATAAATTCCTAAAATTAAGTATTTTGCAAATATACTGTTTCTTAAGGGATAAATTCCAGAGAAATTGGCCTTTGTGTAGTGCTTTAAATAAAAATAATTCAGAAAACAGGCCCAGCGTGGTGGCTTATGCCTGTAATCCCAGCACTTTGGGAGGCCGAGGCAGAAGGATCACTTGAACCCAGGAGTTCAAGACCAGCCTGGGCAAGACAGTGAGACCTTGTCTCAAAAAAGGAAAAAAAAGAGGCCGGGTGCGATGGCTCATGCCTGTAATCCTAGCACTTTGGGAGGCCGAGGTGGGTGGATCACCTGAGGTCAGGAGTTCAAGATCAGTCTGGCCATCATGGTGAAACCCCATTTTTACAAAAAAAAAAAAAAAAAAAAAAAAAAAAAAAAAAAAAAAAAAAAAAAAAAAAGAGAGAAAGAAAAAAATATTAATTCAGAAAATAAATTTGATGGTAACTAACCTATGGTTCTCAGGGTACCATTAGATTGCATGCAATTAATTAGGCATGAAACATCCTAGTCTCAACTACTGCTTCCATCAACTTTCTACAAAATTGTACTAAATTTGGGTATGGAATATTTATCAGGAATTTAGTGTCAATGTTCCAAAAGTTTTTTCTTTTTGTTATTTTTTCTTTCTTTTTTTTTAAGAGACAGAATCTTGCTCTGTTGACTAGGATGAAGTGCAGTGGCACAGCCATAGCTCACTGCAGCCTCGAATTTCTGGGCTGACGTCATCCTTCCACCCTCGCCTCCTGTGTAGCTGGGACTACAGGTGCACCGCTGCGCCTGGCTAAATTTTAAATTTTTTGTAGAGACGAGGTCTCGCTATGTTTAGCAGGCTGATTTCTTCATTGTTAATGGAGATTCCAAGTATTTGTGAAAAACGGGGCACTAGGTAGCCCGTTACAACTGGGATAAAGTTTGTCTTTCAGCCCCAAAGCCTTCATGCTTTGCGCCAAGCAATCCAGCTACAAATTTAATTTAATTCAAATATTTATTGATTGGCTGCCATATTCATATAACAAATATTATACTCAAGGATCGGAAGGAAAGGATGCACGCCACTTGGCTGATATTATTTAAAGTCTTCATCTTTTGAGAAAGGCTGATGGCAAAGGAACAGATCTATACAATCACGTCTCAGCATCGCGCGGGGCAGAGGCGGCCTGGATGGGTAACCTCCAGCACAGGCCCTCAAAGCAGGACAGGCACATTTCCGGTAACAGCCTCATTTCCCCGGCTCCCCGGGAGAAGGGGGGCGGCCAGTACTGCTGATGGCATCGCCTGACATCACTTGTTCCGGAGGATAGGAGAGCGTGGGGCCGCGTGGCCACCTCATCCGTGGCCTGACTGCGTTAACCTCTCGGTTCCCAGCTCTTGCCACGTGAGGTGCCCAAATATGGTCGGACTCAGGAGGAGCCAGGAAGCGCTTGGCTTTCTCCTGTTAATGGGGAGGAGGCTGGAACAAATGTTTGGAGTTAAACACAATCTGCAGGAAAGCAAGTGGGGACTCGGGCTCGCTGCTGGGCGAGCTGAAAGTCGGCTGCAGCAGAAGCTCCTGCCTTGGGTGATCCATCATTTAATAAACCCCAGAGAATCCAGCGTACCCCGCAGGCTTCTTGCTCCCCTGCTCTCCTGCCTTCTGGGGCCCAGGGTCGTCCCCCTGAGACGGGAGGTGCCGGAGGGCGGGTGGGCTGCTGCCTGGACCCGGGCCGGCGCGTCGCTGCGCCTCTGGTCCCGGCAGCCTGGGGGCAGATGCTGCTGCAAGGCGTGTCTGGGGCTGTGCTCATGTGATGAAGCGAGGGAAAAACCAGGGGGAGGGGGCGGAGGCTAAGAGGTGGCTTTTTTTTTTTTTTTTTTTTTCCTCCCCTTTTCTTTTAAGGAGTTTGCGGCGAGCGCGTCTCCTTCATTCGCAGGCTGGGCGCGTTCGCAGGAGGCTGGTGGCGAAGGAAGGCGCTCTTGGGACCTCGCGGGCGCGCGTCTTTTGGCTCTTGCCCGCGTCCCTGCGGCTTGGGGAAGGCGTACCCCGGCGGCTGGGCGCGGGAGAAGTGCGGGGGAGCCATGGGCGCCGGGAGCTCCACCGAGCAGCGCAGCCCGGAGCAGCCGCCCGAGGGGAGCTCCACGCCGGCCGAGCCCGAGACCAGCGGCGGTGGCCCCTCGGCCGAGGCGGCGCCAGACACCACCGGGGACTCCGCCATCGCTGCCGCGGACCCCGCCACCAAGGTACGGGCGCGCCGGGCCACCTGCGCCAGGGAGGCGCGGGTCTTTGGGGTGGGGGTGGGGGACCCTCCGATTTCCGCCGGAGAGAACTTCCCGGCCCTCCAGCCCATCTGCAAACTCAGGAGCGCGAACCCCTCTTTGGAGGCTTTTCAGGGTCTTTTGCGCCGGGGCGGGGCCAGAGCAGCGGCGAGCGCGGCGGGGGGCTTGCATCTTTGTCGCGGGTCTCCAGGGGAGGCGACTGCGCCATCCGCAGTCATAAAACCCGCGCCCTGCCCACCGCGGCTGAGCCTTTCTCCGCACTCTACCGGTGCGAGCGATCCAGCCCGAGGAGGATGAGCTGCGTGGGGGGCGTGGGGGGAGGGTGGGGGGATGGGGTGGGAGTGGAGTGGGATCCGTGGAGAATGTACCCCGGGCCCGGCATCCGGAGCTCCGAGATGCGGAAAGTCAGCCGTGAGACCAGGGCGAGTAGTGAGCCCGCCGGGCGGCCCCGCCTCGGGTTCCCCGCCGCGTACCGCCGTGGATGCCAGCGGCACTGGAGCGAGCGAGCGAGCGGGTCCGGTACCCAGTCTTGCGGCAGCGGCCCGAGCAGACACCGCCTTCCTGAGGCAGAGAAAGCCTGGGGTGTAGCTCGCTCGGAGCCAGGGAAAACCTGGGCAGGCGCTGCGTTTCCAGAAGGAATGACAGGTTTCACCAACCAGCCAGCGCCCTCGCCTTCACGCAGCGCTTTGCCTGCTGACTCAGTTGGCCAAACACACTGGAGTGGCTAGAAGTTCTCAAAGAATGCGGTCAGGGTGGCAGCGAGCGTTCCCGGTACTCTTCCTTGGACGCAGTGCTGAAATACTGCGTTTTATTCTCTTCAGTCTTCAAGGCTGGACTATTTCTTCTGGGCCCGGACAGCCGCCAAGATTGTGGCTTGTTCTGATCGTGGTGTTTTAGATCTATTTTCCAGCGCGTGTGTTCCTTAGCAAGGCTTCACTCCACTGATTTTGTGATACCCTTGTAAAAAGATATTGATAACCATGCTTAATAGTTACATTTGCCATGTGTCAAATGATAGAGTAGGTGAGTTATCCCAGGAGGTGTAGATGTTTACAATATGAAAAAAAAAATGAATCTACAACTATGACCTAATTGCCTTGACCTCCTTAGCTGTCCTAGTCTAGTTTGGGCTGAGAGACTGCTCTTAATAATACAGCTTTTACCTCCAGTCTTTGATTCATAACTACCTGTAAAATCCATGGTCCCTAGATATTGAGTACTAACTGTGCCTCTGCTATATAGATTTTCTTAAAGAAGCTTCAGCTCCTGGCCTGAGGAATGTACTATCCTTTTGAGATCCAATTCACATTTTAATACTTACTGCATGCACATAATGTCTTGACGCCAGCTACTGACAAAGTGGTTCTGTAACCAGTGTTTAGAGTCTAGTGATGAAAATAATTTTAAGGTATAGTTGCTAAAAACTTGCATTTGGGTGACATTTTCCCCCCTGGCTTTTTTACTCTTTTAGATCTTACTAACTGTTCACACTGAAATATGAGATTTAATCTCAGCAAACTTGAATTTGTTTATTTACAAATATTCCTTCCATTCTTTTTCCTTATTCCATAACCTTATCTTTTCCTCTTTCCAAGTTGCCACCATCTTGAAGCAGGCAAACAACCTCCTTTTAAAAAATCACTTAAGTGACATCCAGAATATCATTGAACTTGTTGGCACACTGCCCAGTTATCAATTTGGAGACAAATCAATACACTTATGTGTATCCTTGGGATGTATGCAGTTTTCATTTCAACTAGCAAAATGCATCACTCAGGCTTTGAACACGAATGTCTTTTCAAAAGGACTCCCCATTTAAGAATGACTCAGCACCACGGCTCTTGCCTCCCCTCTTCTCCTTGTTAAGCTCCAATTCCTGACCTCCAAGTAATCCCACCCCTGACTCTAGGCTCCATGGCAGCGTGGACCCGTCCCAGCAGTTTTCACATGTGTGGGTTTTGTGTTCTAGTTGTTCCGAATGCTTCTCAGGGGCAAGGAACATGCCTGATGGTGCTCCCCAATGGTGCTCCTTCATGCAGGGCGTGCTGCCTGGCACAGAGTCGGCTCTCAGGAATACCTGTGGAAAGAGGAAGGGGTGATATTGGCACCTCGATTTTGATTGGAGAATATCAAGTTGAGGAATACCTTGGCCTACCTGCTTTTACTACAATTTAACCCTTGACCATCTCATTATCACGTTCGACTCATTCTGATGGTGACTAAGGCTAGTCAGTCTGTTCCCTTATTAATAGATCAAGTGAATAGTTTGACCAAATACCTTTAGATTCTGTTTCTCTAGATATAGAGTGGCCTATTAGCATTGCAATTTCAAATTGGCTTTTATCTCAAATAGACGAATATATCAAGTGCATATGACTCAAATGAGACCATTTCATACACTGAGTTACTTATGAATTACATTTTGAACTTTCTTGATGTGTCTATCACTTTCTTGATGTATCTATGGACAGTTGGGGAAGTTTAGGCTAATGCATCATTTTTCTCTCCTTGGATAGAATGCTGATCATTAATTAAAAGTTATAAGCAGATTTTTTTCTATCTAATAGCTGACATTTATATCACATGCATGCTATCTGTTTAGCAATTCGACTTACTTTCGTCTCCCCGCCCCCCAGTCTAATTTTTAGTTATCAGTTACTTACTAAGGGCCCTGATCTGAAAAGACAGTACACTGGTTGAGTTATCATTCCTATGAGGTCAAATGGAGAGTTAAACAAGCTTTTGATTCCCCAAGCTTAACATTGTGATGCACAAAAGCAGAAGTCTTGGTTTTATCTAGGGGAAGATTTCTGTAAAATGGAAGGAGTCTTTATCTTCTATTCAGTCTTTTGTAATCTTTATTTTTTTCCCTTAGATCCAAAGATAGACAGGAAATCTTTTACAATCTTTATATGTAAGATGTGGGATGGGGAGGGGGAATGACTTGATCAGTTATCTGCCAGCGTTTAATTTTGAGACATGGCTGTTTTGCCACTGCAGGGTTCAGGAATATTAGATGACCTGAATGCTGGTGGTAAGTAAAGCCTCACACATCACGTTATTCCTTAACTGTCTGTTTTTAAAAATTTGTTTTTGAAAGAGTAATTTTATTCAAGTGGCAACAGAGGGTGGGATAACCAGTGACAAACTGACTTCCATGTCTCTGGCAAATTTTGATTTCTGTAGCTAGGCTCCAGGCTAAGTCTGGACAATCATCATGAATTAGCCTTTCTATATTTATTGGCTGATCAATGATTTCAATGCTGGACATTGAACAATGGTCTGTTGCAACAGGGTGAGACCATTGTCTCTGGCAGGTGGGGAGATGGGGGCTCTTGTTAGCTCCACAAGCTGTGGTTCCATTTGGTTACAAGAGCCATGAATCACCAAAACATAAAGATGTACTCAAATAGAATAATCCATTGTCAGACTCGTAAATTTAAAGATGTGTTTGACCCTCATGCATTAAAACAGACAATTGAGGCGGCCAGCTGCATTTCATAATTCCTCCCGTAACCTAAGGTCATATGTTTCCTCCCATTTGCCACTTGTTTACACAATGGAAATGGAGAATGAAGATGGCCTCAAAGTGACCACATCACCAGTGTTACACAAATGGGCCAGGATTTAAGGCGAGAATTACATGTTTGCTAATAGAATCATGTTTCTGTGTGTGTGGCTACCTGTATTTCTGTGGCTTTTTACCAGATTATAAGAGCTGCTATTTTCTGATGAGAACAGAGACCAAAAATTGGAGTTATGGATGTGGGGATGATTCTTTAGGGTACTGATAGACTGTGGGAATCACAGGGCTTCCCTTAAATCCATTACAGCTTATAGGCTAGTGGATGAATAAGATCAGTGGAGATTTTCACTTGAAATACTTCCTTTCACAAAGCAAGGCCTTGAAATGTATATCCTCTCTGAGTCGACTAATTTCTATGCCTTTACAGCTTTAAGCTGATGTTCTAGTTTGGATCTTGTAAGATAAATAGCAAAATGGAAATAAAATGTTTTGTTTTAAAAGATAATAATAAATTATTTCTTCTCCTTTGTCTTGGTTAGTTTTAATACATATTCAGTGCTTAGAGAACAACAGTGCAGGAAAACTCAAGCTAAATGGCACTCATCCCGGTTTCTATAATGCTATGTGCAGGAGTCATTCGTGAAGTTAGAAATTAGAATTTATAGCACTAAGCATTCTAAGAAAAATTAAGCCAGTACGTTTATCTCTTGAAAAAACAAAACTAAATTTCCTTGAACTGCATTCTTTTTTTTTCTTTCTTTCTTTTTTTTTTTCTTTTTCTTTTTTTGAGATGGAGTCCACTCTTTTGCCCGGGCTGGAGTGCAATGGTGCAATCTTGGCTCAATGCAATCTCTGCCTCCCTGGTTCAAGCAATTCTCCTGCATCAGCCTCCTGAGTAGCTGGGATTACAGTCACTCACCACCACGGCCACCTAATTTTTTGTGTTTTTAGTAGAGACGGGGTTTCACCATGTTGGCCAGGCTGGTCTCAAACTCCTGACCTCAGGTGATCCACCCGCCCCAGCTTCCCAAAGTGCTGGGATTACAGGCATGAGCCACCACGCCCGGCCTGAACCACATTCTCAGTTCTCTCATAATTTAACAAATATTACAATTTAAAATAAGTTTCATTTTAAAATACAATGGAAAAACATGAAAAAAGCTGGGGGAAGAGAGAAACATTATATTGAATAAACATATATGCTTATTGTCAATAAATTATTGAAAAATCTATAATTATAATTCTTTTATTTGTCTATTTAGATCTTCGTCCATTTTCCTGCAAATTACAATCCTATCAGAGAATGTAAGAGTAAGATTTCATACTTGTAATCATCCTTTTGTTTCCTTCTCATTCGTATATCTAATAGAAGAGTTGGGTGGAGATATTAATAATTAGTAATAAAACTCAATGATATATACTTCCATATTTCTCATGAATAATTAAGTTTACTTGTTTGAAACTGACTATAGCTATGACATCTACATCTTGAGTTGTAAATGCTCAATAAGATCAACAGCATTTGTTTACCCTTATTAAAATGATTTTTATTTATAATCATTGCATAGCAAGGTTCATTTAATGTTTATTTTTTAAAAAATATTAATGATTGAGAACTTAAATTTATAAGTAGGGTAAATTACTTGCAAATTCAAGTAATAGTTTGAAGCCAATATGATGACTTCTTACATATTCTTTAAAAAACTTTATACACATGAAAGTAGATAAAAATGGCACCGAATTTTCCTTTTAAGAAAAAGATCATATGACATGTAGATTCTGCAACTTTAGGTTTTGGATGTCTTTTCATATCAGGACATCAATAACTGCCCGCATTCTTATTAATTTGGCTGCATAAATTTTTCTTTTATGGGTTGAAGCCCTGTAATGATTTAACCAATTCCTTGGGTTTATATTTAGTTTCTCCTAGTCTTTTGCTATGATAAATCAATGCAGGCAGCATCCGAGTTCAGATATCTTTGTGTGCATGCATGTGTATTTCTAAGATAGATTCTTGAAGTGTAATTGCTGAATTCAAAGCTTTATATGCATTTAAAAATTTAACCCAGCTGGGCATGGTGGCTCATGCCTGCAGTCCCAGAACTTTGGGAGGCAGAGGCAGGCGAATCACGAGGTTAGGAGTTGGAGACCAGCCTGGCCAACATGGTGAAACCCTATCTCTACTGAAAATACAAAAAATTAGCTGGGTGTGGTGGTGGGTGCCTATAATCCCAGCTGCTCAGGAGGCTGAGGCAGGAGAATTGCTTGAACCTGGAAGGCAGAGGTTGCAGTAAGCAGAGATTGCATCACTGCTCTCCATTCTGAGCAACAGTGAGAGACTCCATCTCAACAAAAATAATAATAATTAACCCATCCTAAATTGATTTTCCAAAGATGTTCTACCACTTTGCACTCCCACTGTGGAGATCTGCACTCGTTTTCCCATGCTTTGCCTTCATAGGTATCAGATTTTCCAATACTTGCCAATGTGCGAGGTAAAAACTGGCACCTCAGTTTCCTTGGTACATTTTTAACTGTGAAGTTGGGTGCCTCATCATGTTTCTTTGTCATGTGCTTGCCATCTGATCATGCCCTGGCCTGGCTGTCAGAGCATGAAAGGCTATGGTTTGTTTTATTGTTAATTAATTTAAAATTTTTAATTTAATTTAAATTATATTTATTTATTGTTTTTGAGATAGGCTCTTATTCTATTGCCCAGGCTGGAATGTGGTGGTACAATCTTGGCTTACTGCAGCCTCGACCTCCTGGGCTCAAATGATTCTCCTATCTCAGCCTCCTGAGTAGCTGGGACTACATGCACCCACCACCAGGTAGCTGGGACTACAGGTGCACACCACCATGCCCTGCTAATTTTGTTTATTTTTTTTAGAGACAAGGTCTCACTGTGTTGCCCAGGCTGGTCTGGACCTCCTGGACTCAAGTGATCCTCGCACCTCAGCCTCCCAAAGTGCTGAGATTACAGGCATGAGCCCCCACACCTGGCCCAATTAATTTTTAAAGACTTGTTTTTTCTGGCCAGATATGGGGGCTCACACTTGTAATCCCAGCACTTTGTGAGGCCAAGAAGAAAGGATCACTTGAGGCCAAGAGTTCACCAGTGGCCTGGGCAACATAGCAAGACCCCATCTCTACAAAAAATAAAAAATTTATCTGGGCATGGTGGCATGTACCTGTAGTCCTAGGTACTTGGAAGGTTGAGGTGGGAGGGTTGCTTCTGCCCAGGAGTATGAGGTTGCAGTGAGCTATGATCATGCTACTATATTACAGCCTGGATGACAGAGCAAGACCCTATCTCTATTTAAAAAAAAAAAAAAAAAAAAAAAAAAAGACTTTTCCCCCAGAAATTACTCAAATTGGAAAAAAGCAAGTTCAACAGCAAAAACACAGCTGAGGAAGAGCAGTCTTACTCTTCTTTACTCCTTTTTCTTTCCAAATTAGTGAACTGTCTTTAAATTTATTTGCTTGGAGGATGACCTACTTCTTTAGCTATCACTTTTAAAATTTCTTCTCTTGGAACAGTCTAAAATCATTTAGTTGCCAGAAATTATGCTCATGATCCCTGAAATGTTGAGGTCCGGGATTGGAAGCAGTAGAAATCCACCTCCTGGGAAAACAATAGAGTGAAGACTCTCCCGGGATCCTCTCCCGTTCTCACGGCAAACAGCCTGGCTCTGTTAACTGGACGGTATACATGGGTTTTCCAAGAAAAACGTAGCTGTTGAAAGCACGGGAAACCAGAGTCTATCTGGGACACCATTAGGTGCCTCTTAATACAAGTATTCATTTCAGGTTTAAAGCTTTTTGTCTTCCCTATGATTTCTCTGTGATGTTTTTTAAAATGGGGGAAACCCTGTAGTTTCAGTCTGCCTAATGTTAATCCCAGTTGTGGTAACGTCAGTTTCATGTTTGATTTTAAAATGAAATAAACCAAAATATAAGAAGGGGAGATTACTTACTGCAGTTTATTGCCTGACCATCTACTTGTTATATGCAAACACTGCAAACTAGGAATATTAAGGGGTTACATTTTTCCTTGTTCCCAAACCTGGTGGTGCTATTGAATCACTAGGGAGCTTTTCAAAGACACCCCTATACCTCATCCTGGATTTATAATTCAATAAATAAATAAATCAAATAAATCTCAGGGTTTGGGATTCTGTGATTTTTTTTTTTTTTCTTTTTTGAGAGACAGGGTCTCACCCTGTTGCCCAGGCCAGTCTCGAACTCCTGGGCTCAGGCCATCCTTTGGCTTCAGCCTCCTGAGTAACTGAGACTACCAGCTCTTGCCACTGTGCTGGGATTCTGTAGTCTTGAAATGCTCATCAGGTGTTCTAACGTGTGGGATGTGGGCCCCATTACCTTAAGGGAGGGGAAAGAGTAGGCGTAAGAGCTGATTAAGGACCAGAGAGAGGTTCAGGCCTAGGTGACACTTGGTGATAGCGTGCGCAGATTTCACTGAGATTGGAACTCGTGTGGGTGAGAGGTAAGGTTTCAGATGATGGAAGAGTAGGCATTTTCCTTCACACATCTGGAGAAGAAAATAAAGGAAAATATTTCTTCCACATAATTTCATTCCTTTGACTATATTAAAAAGTGGGTTGCTAACGGAAGCTTTTCTAAATAGATGGTGTCATTCAGGGTAAATAGGTGCTCAGTGAAATGCCCTTATCCTTACTGAGCCTGAAGCTGTGACTTCCATCTGTGTTCCCCTTCCATCTCACTGCCTCTTAAACCCTCTTCCCTTATTTATCAATTTAAAATTTCTCTTGTGCTGGATAAGTAGACAGTAGCTAAGGGCTTGGTTTATGGCATTTGACTGGTCCAAAAATCTGTAAAGAAATCTTAAAACCTACCAAGCTGTTGAAAAGTAGAGTTTTGGCTTTCTCAGCCACTTGTTCAATTTTGACTTCATAAATTTTCTTTTTTAATTTCTTTTATTTATTTTTTAATATAATAGAGACAAGATCTCACTGTGTTGCCAAGGCTGGTCTCGAACTCCTGAGCTCAAGTGATCCTCCTGCCTTTGCCTCCCAAAGTGCTGGGTTACAGACGTGAGCTACCTAGGCCTGGCCATTTCATAAATATTTCTTTACTAGCTTTTGTACTCCAGGACCTGTGCTAAGAGCTGGGGAAACAGAAGTTCAGTTCTAAAAAAGTTAAAGTTCTCCTTTTCGTATATTTAGATCTTTATTCCACTAGATATTATTTTCTATCTAGAAGGAGAAATCTAAATTCTATTTTTTTAGACAGAGTTTCACTCTGTCTTCCGGGCTGGAGTGCAATGGCACGATCTCGGCTTACTGCAACCTCCGCTTCCCAGGTTCAAGTGATTCTTCTGCCTCAGCCTCTCAAGTAGCTGGGACTACAGGTGCGAGCAACCATACCCGGCTAAGTTTTGTATTTTTAGTAGAGACGGGGTTTCATCATATTGACCAGGCTGGTTTCAAACTCCTGACCCCATGATCTGCCTGCCTCGGCCTCCTAAGATGTTGGGATTACAGGCATGAGCGACTGTACCCGGCCAGGAGCTGGTAGTTCTTAAGGAAACAATGGAAAGAGGATGATGAGTTGCAGCCCATCAATGTAAAGAGCTGAGGAGACTACACAAAGCCACGGCCAGCTTTTGACAATGAACACAGCAAAGTTACAGAGATACCAGGGGAGTGGATCCTGAACTCTTGGGAGGCCCTCTTGTGTGAGGCAGAGATAACATCCACACAGTAAAGTGGTGGGAAGTGTGACTGGAAAGAGCGACTTTGGGGAAATTACCTTGGCAAGCGTTTTCACAGTGTGGTACTGACATCTCAGATATCAGTAGGCAGTGAGATTTGGCACAGAGTAGAAGCTTGGCATGGGGGTAAGTCACAAACAACAAGATTTTAGGAGTTGGAAGATGGAGTTCCTCTGTTTCTCCAATAGTCTGACAAGAACATCTACTCCATGATGTTGGTTTCAGTTATCTACTAGTGTGTAACAAACCATGCCAAAGATTTACACTAAGGACACCTTTTGAACAGAGAACATCACTTCATAATAACAACTTGGGACTTTAAAGTAAAGCAGAGGTTTGGCCAGGTACAGTGGCTGATGCCTGTAATCCCAATACTTTGGGAGGGCGAGGCTGGCAGATCACCTGAGGTCAGGAGTTCAAGACTAGCCTGGCCAACATGGAGAAACCCTGTTTTTACTAGAAATATAAAAATTACCCAGATATGGTGGCATGCACCTATAATCCCAGCTACTTGGGAGGCTGAGGCACGAGAATCCCTTGAACCCTGGAGAGGTTGCCTTGAGTCGAGATCGCTCCACTGCACTCCAGCCTGGGCAACAGAGTGAGTGAGACTCTGTCTCAATAAATAAATAAATAAAGCAGAGTTTTGCAGCAGACTCTCTAGATAATGACAGAGGGCTTCCATGAGCTCAAAACATTTCTCTCATAGTGGTCTGCATCGGAGCAGAGACCACTAGCATTGGGGGTATCAAGGCTTTTGGGGTATTGGGCAAGGGAGGCACAGCTGGTCAAGTTTCTTTTTATTTCCGAGATAGTCTCGCTCTGTCACTGAGGCTGGACTGTGGTGGCACGATCTCAGCTCACTGCAACCCCTGCCTCCCAGGTTCAAGCAATTCTTGTGCCTCAGCCTTCCAAGTAGCTGGGACTACAGGTGCCCGCCACCAAGCCTGGCTAATTTTTGTATTTTTAGTAAAGGTGGAGTTTTACCATGTAGGCCAGGCTGGTCTGAAAATCCTGACCTCAGGTGATCCACCCGCTTTAGCCTCCCAAAGTGCTGGGATTACAGGCATGAGTCACTGCTCGAGGCCAGAAGGTCAAGTTTTTTAGGAAAAGAGATGATAAACACTGAAAGACCCAATAATGGCTATGGAGAAGTGTAGATGGAACCAAAGGGAAGTGTTAGTACAAGAGCGGACTAGAGGCGGGCGTGACTCATGGTGGACCTGGAATTCCCGATACCTTGGGAGGCCAAGTGGGAAGATCACTTGAGTATAGGAGTTCGACAGCAGCCTGGGCAAGATAGCAAGACCCCTGTCTCTGCAAAACAAATAAAAAGATGAGAAAACAAGATAAAAGAGATCCCTCTGGATGAGCAGTTGGCAGATCATGATGGCATCATGCCAGTGACTGTTCTACCCCAGCATGGCTGCGTTCACATAAAAATGAAAGGGCCTGATCATCGACTGCATTCTTTTCATTTGTAGGCAAAGAAATGAGGTTGCTTAGGGAACGCATGTCTTTCCCTCCAGAGAAGACGTTTGTTTCCTCTTTGTAATTTTTCCATCTCCAGTGTCTGCTTTTGGTTTGTTGTTCAGAATACAATTCATGATTTATTTTTATTTGTTTATTTACTTTGAGATGGAGTCTCACTCTGTCTCCAGGCTGGAGTGCAGTGGTGCAATCGAGGCTCACTGCAACTTCCTCCTCCCAGGTTCAAGCGATTCTCCTGCCCCAGCCTCCCCAGTAGCACAGGCACGTGCCACCGTGCCCAGCTAATTTTTGTATATTTAGTAGAGACCGGGTTTCACCATATTGGCCAGTCTCGTCTCAATCTCTTGACCTCGTGATTCCCTCGCCTTGGCCTCCCAAAGTGCTGGGATTACAGGCGTGAGCCACCTCACCCGACCCAGTTTATTTTTCTTTGTGCCCAAACCTATGATTTCTTATTGAATTGAGCCATTACAGGCCCTGGGTTTCACCTGCTACAGTGATGAATTTCTGTTGTCACTCCCTGATATTGACCACCTTTAGTGAAGACATGCTTCATTGCCTCCTAGATAGTTTTCTTTACTCTGTATATTTTGTTGTGATACGTAAAACAAGATTGTTGATGCTTTTCACAGTTTGAAACCTTTTTATATTTTTAGTTCTTGGTGATAATTTTTCACAAAGTTATAATAAATTGCTCAAAGAATGTCTCTTTATAAACTTTTGTTTGAAATTGTTTTTCATTTGGATACATATATAAAACAGTCTTTTTATTTTTAATTTTTTTTTCTCTTAAAAGAAAAAGAGACAGCTTTTGCTGTGTTGCCCAAGCTAATCTTGAATTTTTGGGCTGAAAGGATCCTCCCACCTGGGCCTCCTAAAGTGAAAATTATAGGCATGAGCTCAAAACAGTCTTATTCTACATCAATAATAATATAGAAACCTTAGATGGCCTATCTACTTTGAACTTACAATTGATATGCACTGCAACAGGGAGGGGGAATAGGACTGTAATCTACAGGAGATTGCTAAGAAGTAGCCAATTTTTCTGTGATGATTTTTTCTTAAATATTTCACAAATGGCCGGGCGCGGTGGCTCGCGCCTGTAATCCAAGCACTTTGGAGGCTAAGGCGGGCGGATCACCTGAGGTCAGGAGTTCAAGACCAGCCTGACCAACATGGTGAAACCCCGTCTTTTTCTATTATGAAAAGTAAAAAATTAAAAAAAAAAAAAATTTCACAAATGACTTTTTTTTTTTTTTTTTTTTTTGGTGAGACGGAGTCCTGTTCTATTGCCTAGGCTGGAGAGTGAGGTCAGTGGCATGACCTTGGCTCACTGCAACCTCTGCCTCTTGAGTTCAAGTGACTCTCTTGCCTCAGCCTCCCGAGTAGTTGGGATTACAGGTGCAAGCCACCATGCCTGACTAATTTTTTTATGTTTTTAGTAGAGACGAGGTTTTACCATGTTAGCCAGACTGGTCTCGAACTCTTGACCTCAGGTGATCCGCCCGCCTGGGCCTCCCAAAGTGCTGGGATTACAAGTGTGAGCCACCATGCCCAGCCAGAAATGACATATTTAACCAATATTTAGACATGAGTTCCTGATTCCTATATTGTTAACCTAAATACTTAAATGGGAATTTTTGTTCTTGTTCTGCTCTGTTTTATACGAAATAAATTGTGGAAAAGCAGTGGAACATGTTACCATGAAAGTTTACTAAATTAGTCCTGACCATTACAATCTTTTTCTTCCACTGACAAAAGCAGTGGAATAAAATTTAAACAAAAAAATAGAAAATAGTTGACCATAATGGGGGAAAAACCCAGTTGATTGGTTTTATAGCTGATTTATTTTCTTTGTAAAACCTTCAGGAACTAAAGTTTAGGTTGAACTCAGTTTGACGGCAGTTTTAGATCAGTCTTCTTTTTTTTTTGAGATGGAGTTTCACTTTTGTTGCCCAGGCTGGAGTGCAGTGATGTGATCTCAGCTCATTGCAACCTCCGCTTCCCAGGTTCAAGCGATTCTCCTGCCTCAGCCTCCCAAGTAGCTAGGATTACAGGCATGTGCCACCACACCCAGCTACTTTTGTATTTTTAGTAGAGACAGGGTTTCACCAAGTTGTTCAGGCTGGTGTTGAACTCCTGATCTCAGGTGATCCACTTGCCTTGACCTCCCATAGTACTGGGATCACAGGCATGAGCCTGGCCTTAGATCAGTCTTCATTTTGTTTATAATATAGAAAGCTCATTTTGCTTTGATTAAGACAAAGACCGGTTATTCGTTGGATATTTGTTAAAGACTCACTGAGGTCTTCTGAATTTTTGTCCTAAACTGAGAATCTGGTGACAGAAGAGGCCCTACAATTTTGTCTTGGATTGCAACAATGACAGAGATTTCAAGTCACTTCTGGAACTGCCTGATAAACAATCCCTCCATGACAGGGAGGAATGCAAAGAATGCTTAAGTATTCAGGGAAGTAGGTCATGGTTTAAAGTATTACATTTGTCAGAGAAAGTTTCTCAAGCAGTCCCTGTGATCTTCAAAACCCTGCTTGTTCCTTGCCCAGAATGCTTTAGTTGTAGGCAAATTTGTGGACTGAATGAACTTCCCGGCCTCTATGAGGGAGGGCTGGACTGAAAGTCACAAGTTCACCACATGTGCCGGTGCCCTTGTCAATGAAAATGAAGTTAGGGTTATAGGCAGGTGACTGGAAAAACGGTAGATGGGATTGATAAATGTTGTTTTTTTATTGTGTGATCCTGGAGTAAAAGTTATTTAAAGAGCCAGGCATAGTGGCTCATCCCTGTAATCCCAGTACCTTGGGAAGTCAAGGCAGGAGGATCACTCCAGCCCAGGAGTTCAAGACCAGCCTGGCCAACATAGTGGGACACTACCTCTACAAGACAGTAACCAGGCGAAGTGGCACATGCCTGTAGTCCCAGTGAGCTACTCAGGAGGCTGAGGTGGGAGGATCGCTTGAGCAAGGAGGTCTGGACAACAATGGGTCGTGATTGAACTCCTGCACTCCAGCCGGGATAACAGCCTGTCTAAAAACAAAACAAACAAAAAAGTATTTAAAGAGTAAAAAGTAAGCACTAATGGACAGATGATGTGTAAATATATTTAGGAAGAAGGGAAAACCAGAGTGTGCCTTCTCACTGAACTTGGGCTCTTTGCTGCCAGTGTTAAGCACTGCAGGGAACCCAGCCATCTGTGGACTTAAACATGCTGATGTACCAGGTTTTGCATGAATTGTAGCCAAGTGCTGGACAAGAGGCACAAACCTGACATTGCTCAGAGATACTGAGTACCAGCAAAGGTGGATGGAGAAATTTCTGCTGAGTCTTTGCAGAGTGGAGATGCACGAGAGAAAGAACCACTGAATAATGAGGCAGGAAAGAACCTCAGCCTGTTGGAAGAAATACTGATTGAAAATAGTCTAGGAAAAGTCAAGTTAAAGCTCGGGGGATGCATGTGCAGGTTTGTTACCTAGGTATATAGTGTGGTGCTGAGGTTTGGGGTACAATTGGTCCCGTCACCCAGGTGCTGAGTGTAGTAGCAAATATGTAGTTTTTCAACTCTTGCCCCTCCCTCTGCCCCTTCTCTAATAGTTCCCAGTGTCTGCTGTTGCCATCTTCCTGCCCATGAGCACCTAATGTTTAGCTCCCATTTCTTTCTTTATCTTTATGTTTATTTTATTTTATTTTTGAGACAGAGTCTCGCTCTTTTGCCCAGGCTGGAGTGCAGTGGCGCGATCTCAGCTCATTGAAACTTCCACCTCCCAGGTTCAAGCATTTCTCCTGTCTCAGCCTCCCGAGTAGCTGAGATTACAGGCACGTGCCACCACACCTGGCTAAGTTTTGTATTCTTAGTAGAGATGGGGTTTTGCTGTTTGGCCAGACTGGTCTCAAACTCCTGACCTCAAATGATCCACCTGCCTCGGCCTCCCAAAGTGCTGAGATTACAGGTGTGAGCCACCACACCTGGCCTAGCTTCCACTTATAAGTGAGAACATGCAGTATTTGGTTTTCTGTCCCTGACTTCTTTCGCATAGGATAATGACCTCCGACTGCATCCACGTTGCTGCATAGGACATGAGTTTGCTCTTTTTTTATGGCTGCGTGTCACAACCTTTTGGCTTTCTTTCTTTTTTTTTTTTGAGATGGAACCTTGCTTTGTCATCCAGGCTGGAGTGCAATGGCACGATCTTGACTCACTGCAGCCGCCACCTCGTGGGTTCAAGCAGTTCTTCTGTCTCAGTCTCTTGAGTAGCTGGGACTACAGGTGCCTCCCACTGTACCCAGCTAATTTTTGAATTTTTAGTAGAGATAGGGTTTCGCCATGTTGGCCAGGCTGGTCTTGAACTCCTGACCTCAGGTGATCCACCTGCCTTGGCCTCCCAAAGGGCTGGGGTTATAGGCGTGAGCCACCGTACCCAGCCCACAACTTTTAAATGAACATTATGTGGGAAGTGCCTCATATTATCCTGATTAAATATTTCATATTTTTAATCTCCTTATGAAGTTACATCTGTCTAGACTTGCGGATACTTTGGGGACTGGGTGGAAGAGAAAAAGGAGTAGAAAATGAAGATAAGTAAAATGTTTTTGCATTGAGCACACTTTGGATGGATTTCATTTTTCAAATAGTCCTGATAATTTGCATTAGATTTAGGTTTTTTTTTTT
>PVKP010021382.1:0-39226 GCA_004027715.1 Plecturocebus donacophilus | reverse complement strand
CACATAAACAGAACCAAAGATAAAAACCACATGATGATCTCAATGGATGCAGAGAAGGCCTTTGACAAAATTCAGCAGCGCTTTATGCTAAAAACTCTCAATAAACTAGTATTGAAGGAACATATCTCAAAACAATAAAACCTATTTATGACAAACCTACAGCCAATATCATACTGTATGGGCAAACACCGGAAGGATTCCCTTTGAAATCCGGCACTAGACAAGGATGCCCTCTCTCACTGCTCCTATTCAATATAGTATTGGAAGTTCTAGCCAGAGCAATTAGGCAAGAAAAAAATAAATAAAGGGTATTCAATTAGGAAAAGTAGAAGTCAAATTGTCTCTATTTGCAGACTACATGATTGTATATTTAGAAAACCCTATCATCTCAGCCCAAAATCTCCTTAAACTGATAAGCAACTTCAGCAAAGTCTCAGGATACAAAATCAATATGCAAAAATCACAAGCTTTCCTATACACCAATAACAGACAAACAGCCAAATCATGAGTGAACTCCCATTCACAATTGCTACAAAAAGAATAAAATACCTAGGAATACAGCTAAATAAAAGGACCTCTTCAAGGAGAACTACCAACAAAAGAAATAAGAGAGGACACAGATAGATGGAGAAACATTCTATGCTCATGGTTAGGAAGAAGCTATACTGTGAAAATGGCCATACTGTCCAAAGTAATTTATAGATTTAATGCTATCCTCATCAAGCTACCAATGAACTTTTTCACAGACCTGGAGAAAACCACCTTGAACTTCATATGGAACCACAAGAGAGCCTGCATAGTCAAGACAATCTTAAACAAAAAGAACAAAGCTGGAGGTATCACACTACCTGATTTTAAACTATACTACAAGGCTACAGTAATCAAAACATCATGGTACTGGTACCAAAACAGAGATATAGATCAATGGAACAGAAAAGACGCCCTGGAGGCAATGCCAAACATCTACAACCATATGATCCTTGACAAACCTGACAAAAACAAGCAATGGGGAAAGGTTTCCCTGTTTAATTAACAGTGTTGGGAAAACTGGCTAGCCATGTGCAGAAAGCAGAAACTGGATGCCTTCCTGACACTTTACACTAAAATTAACTCCAGTTGGATTAAAGACTTAAACATAAGACCTAACACCATAAAAATCCTAGAAGAAAACCTAGGCAAAACCATTCAGGACATAGGCATAGGCAATGACTTCATGACTAAAACAGCAAAAGCATTGACAACAAAAGCCAAAATAGACAAATGGGACCTAATTAAACACCAGAGCTTCTGTTCAGCAAAAGAAACAATCATTAGAGTGAACTGGCAACCAAAAGAATGGGAAAAAATTTTTGCAATCTACCCATCTGACAAATGGCTAATATCCAGAATCTACAAAAAACTAAAACATATTTACAAGAAAAAAACAAACCCATTCAAAAGTGGGTGAAGGATAAGAACAGACCCTTTTCAAAAGAAGATATGAGGCCCACAAACACATGAAAAAATGCTCATCATCACTGATTATTAGAGAAATGCAAATCAAAACCACATTGAGATACCACCTTACGCCAGTTAGAATGGTGATCATTAAAAAATCTGGAGACAACAGAGGCTGGAGAGGATGTGGAGAGATAGGAACACTTGTACACTGTTGGTGGGAATGTAAACTAGTTCAACCATTGTGGGAGGCAGTGTTTCACTTCCTCAAGGACCTAGAAATAGAAATTCCATTTGACCCAACAATCCCATTACTGGGTATATACCCAAAGGATTATAAATCATTCTATTATAAAGACACATGCACACCTATGTTCATAGTGGCACTGTTTACAATAGCAAAGACCTGGAACCAACCCAAATGCTCATCAACAATAGACTGGACAAGGAAAATGTGGCACATATACACCATGGAATACTATGCAGCCTTAAAAAATGATGAGTTTGTGTCTTCTGTAGGGACATGGATGAATCTGGAAACCATCATGCTCAGCAAACTGACACAAGAACAGAAAGTCAAACACCGCATGTTCTCACTCACAGGCAGGTGTTTAACAATGAGAACACATGGACACAGGGAGGGAAGGATCACACATTGGGGTCTGTTGGGGGCGGGCCAAGGGAGGGACAGCAGAGGGGTGGGGAGGTCAAGGAGGGATAACAGGTGGAGAAATGCTAGATGTAGATGACAGGGGCATGGAGGCAGCAAACCACATTGCCATGTGTGTACCTATGCAACAATCCTGCATGATCTGCACATGTACCCCAGAACCTAAAGTACATTTAAAAAAATTATCTAAAGATATAAAACTCATTGATAATAATAAGTACACAGAAAAACATAGAATAATTTATCCCCATAATTGGACTGTATAAATTACTCATACCTTGGATAGAAATACTAAAAGATGAACCCATCAAAAATATAACTACAGTAATTTTAAAGATATAAACAGTATGAAAATATATAAACAGAAGCAACAAAATGTTATAAAGTGGGAGAACAAAGTTAAGATGCAGTTTTATTAGTTTCCTCTTTCCTTATTTGTTAGTCACATTTTTTATGCAATCAGTGTTATCATCAGTTTAAATAATGGGTTATAAGATACTGTTTGCAAGCCTCAGCATACCTCAAATTAAAAACATACAACAGATATGCACACACACACACACACACACACAAAATAAAAATCAATAAATTAAACCATATTACCTGAGGAAAAAATAGCTTCACCAAAAGGAAGATAGGACAGAAGGAAAAGAACATAAAACAACATGACAACAAAGAAAATGGCAGGAATAAATACTTACCAATAATGACATTGAATATAAATGGACTAAACTCTCTAATCAAAAGACATAGAGTAGCTAAATGGATAAAAGGACAAGACTCAACAATCTATTACCTACAATAAACACACTTTACCTGTAAAGACACAAACAGACTGAAAATAAAGGGATGGAAAAAGATATTCCATGCGAATAGAAATTTAAGAAGAGCAAGAGCAGCTATACGTACGTCAGACAAAATAGATTTCAAGACAAAAACTGGAAAAACAGATAAAAATGTTACATAACGATGAAGAGGTCAATTTAGCAAGAAGGTATAAATGTAAAAACATATGCACAAAACACTGCAGCCCCCAAATATATATAGAAAACATTTATGAGAGAAACACAGAGCCCAATATAAGAACAGATGGAGACTCTAACCCCATTTTCAGCGTTGGACAGAAAAATCAATGAAGAAACATTGGACTTAGTCCGCACTACACACCAAATGGGCATAATAGATATTTACAGGACATTTTATCCAATGACTGCAGAAAACACATTCTTTTCCTCAGCACATGAATCATTCTCAAGAATAGACCATATTTTAGGGCACAAAGAACTCCTAAAAAGTTGAAAAATTTAAATTACATTAAGTATATTTTCTGGCCGCTGGGAGACTATTTATTACAGCTTTGATCACATTACTTGTTACTGGTCTGTTCAGGTTTTAGAAATAAAAGTAGAATCAAAATAAAAGAAATTTTAGAAACAGTACGAACACATGGAATTAAATAATATGTTCCTGAACAACCAGTGGATCAATGAAGAAATTAAGAACAATATTTTTAAAAGTCTTAAATGATAATGGAAACACAACATATCAAAACCTTTGGGATATAGGAAAAACAGTATTAAGAGAAAAGTTTATAGCTATAAGCACCTACCTCAAACAACTAGAAAAACTGAAATAAACAACCTAACAATGCATCCTAAATAACTAGAAAGGCAAGAGCAAACAAGACCCAAAACTAGTAAAGGAAATAATAAAGATCAGAGCAGAAATGTATGAAGTTGAAACAAAATAAAATATCAATGAAAGAAAAAGTTGGTTTTTTGAACAGATAGACAAAATTGACAAATCTTTTACCAGACTAAGAAAAAAAATATTTATCCAAATAAATAAAATCAGAGATAAAAAATGAAAAATTACAACTGATACCAAAGATATTCAAAGAATCATTAAAGGCTATTGTGAGCAACTATATGACAATAAATGGAAAAATCTAGAATAAATGGATAAATTCCTAGACGTAGTAATCTACCAAGATTGAATCAGGTAGAAACCTAAAACCTGAACAGACCAGTAACAAGTAATGTGATCAAAGCTGTAATAAAAAGTCTCCCAGCGGCCAGGTATGGTGGTTCACAGCTGTAATCCCAGCACTTTGGGAGGCTGAGGTGGGCAGATCACTTGAGGTCAGAAGTTTGAGACCACCCTCGTCAACATGGTAAAAACCGTTCTCTAACAAAAGTGTAAAAAAATTAGCCAGGTGTGGTGGTGCATGCCTGTAATCCCAGCTACTCAGGAGGCTGAGACAGGAGAATCACTTGAACTCAGGAGGTGGAGTTTGCATTGAGCTGAGATCCTACCATTGCATTCCAGCCTGGGTGACAGAGTGAGACTCTGTCTCAAAAAACAAAAACAAAAACAAAACAACAAACAAAGTCTCCCAGCAAAGGAAAGCTGAGACAATATGCCTTCACTACTGAATTCTACCAAACATTTAAAGAAGATGCAATCTCTGATCCACTCAAAATAATCTAAAATACAGAAGAGGAAAGAATATTTACAAATTCATTCTATGAGGATAGCATTACTCTGATATCCAAACCAGAAAAGGATATATCAAAAATAGAAAACTACAGGCCAATATCCCTGATGAGCACTCATGCAAAAATTCTTAACAAAATACCAACAAATTAAGTTCAATAACACATTTTAAAAAATCACTCCTCATGATAGTGAGATTTATCCCAAGGATGCAAGGATGATTCAACATAAAAAAAATCAATGTAATGTATCAATAGAGTGAAGGATAAAAACCATATATGATTATTTAATTTGATGCTGTAAAAGCATTTGTTAAATTTGACATCCCTTCACGACAGAAACCATCAAATAACTGGGTAAAGAAGTAACATTCCTCAACATAATAAAAGCCATATACAACAGATTCAAAAAGATATCATAATGAATGGAGAAAAACTGATTGTTTCCTCTAAGATCTAAAACATGACAAGGATTCCCACTTTCAGCACTGTTATTCAAAGTAATACTAGAAGTTTTAGCTAGAGCAATCATTCAAAAGAAACAAATAAAGGGTATCCAAATTGGAAAGGAAGAAGTCAAATTATTATTGTTTGCAGATGATATAATCTTATATTTAAAAAAAACAAAGTAAGGACTCTGCCAAAAACCTGTTAGAACTGATTAACATACAAAAATCAGTATCATTCCTACATGAGCAAAGTGAAAAACATTAAAAAGAAATAAATGAAATAACCAAAGAAATGAAAGACCTTTACAATGAAAACTATAAAACACTGATGAAAGAAATTAAAGAAAACACAAAAAAATAAAAAGATAGTCTATGCGAATTGATTGGAAAAGTCAAGAATGTTAAACATCTATACTACCCAAAGAAATCTATAAATTCAATGCAACCCCTATCAAAGTAGCAATAATATTCTTTACATAAATAGAAAAAAAAATCCTTAAAGTTTATACATATAAAAAAAAAAAACCCATAGTAGCCATAGCTATCCTGAGCAAAAAGAATAAAACTGGAGGAATCACATTACCTGACTTCAAATTATAGTACAGAGCTATAGTAACCAAAACAACATGGTACTGGCATAAAGACAGACACAAAAGACCAACGGAACAGAATAGAGAACCAAGAAACAATTTCATGCACCTACAGTGAACTTGTTTTCAAAAAATGTGCCTAAAACATACGATTGGAAAAGTATAGTTTCTTCAATAAATAGTGCTGAGAAAACTGGGTTTACAAATGAAGCTGAATAAAACTACATCCATATCTCTCACTATATACAAAAATAAAATCAAAATTAATTAAAGTCTTAAATCTAAGACATCAACCCATAAAACCAGTAAAATCAAACACTGAAGAAACTCTCAAGGACATTGTACTTTGCAAAGACTTCTTGAGTAGTAACCCACAAGCACAGGCAATGAAAGCAAAAGTAGACAAATGGGATTATAGCAAGTCAAAAATCTTCTGCACAACAATATAAACAAAGTGAAGAGACAATCCACAAAATGGAAGAACATATTTCAAACTGACATTTCATTGCAAATCCCTTGTCATATTTCATCTGACAAGGAATTAATAACTAGAACATATAAGAAGCTCAAACAACATAATAAAAAATCTAATAATAAGGTTTTTAAATGGGCAAAAAAAATCTGAATAGGCATTTCATAAAAGAAGACATACAAATGGCAAACAGCTATCTGAAAAGATGCTCAGCATTGCTGATCATCAGATAAATGCGAATCAAAAGTATCATGAGATATAATCTTATGCCAGTTAAAATGGCTTTTATTGAAAAGAAAAGCAGTAGGAAATGCTGGTGAGAGTGTGGTGAAGAAGGAACACTTGCACACTGCTGGTGGGAATGTAAATTAATACAACTACTGTGGAGAACCATTTGGAGGTTCCTCAAAAACCTAAAAACACAACTACTATATGATCCAGCAATCCTACTTCTAGGTACACACTCAAAAGAAAATCAGTATATCAAAGAGATAACTGCACCCTCATGGTTTACTGCAGCACTATTCCCAATAGCCACGATTTGGAACAAACTTAAGTGTCCATCAGTATAAAAATGTATAAAGAAAATGTGGTACATGTAACAATGATGCAATATTCAGCCATAAAAAGAATGAGATCCTGTCATTTGCAACAACATAAATAGAACTGGAGATAATTATGTTAAATGAAATAAGCCAGGTACAGAAAGACAAACTTGCAGGTTCTCACTTATTTATGGGAGTTAAAAAATAAAACAATTGAACTCAAGGAAATAAATATTAGAATGATTGTTATGGGAGGCTGGGAAGGGTAATCACGGTGGCGGTGGGGAGCGGAGATGGTTAATGGGTACAAAAATAATGTTAAATAGAATGAATAAGATCTAGTGTTTGACAGAACAGTCAGCAAAAATGTATTTTACATTTACAAATAACTGAAAGATAATAATTTGATAGTTTGTGACACAAATCAAAGATAAATGCTTGAGGTGATGGATACCTCATTTACCCTAATGTAATTATTATGCAGTTTGTTCCTCTGTCAAAGTATCTTATAAATATTTATACATAGTATGTACCCACAAAAATTAAAAAAAAATATATATATAATTCCTGGTTTATAGATGGCACTTGACAAAAGAATGTTATTAATAAAGTTAACCAACTATAATATGTATTAATGGCAATATTTTACTATTACTTTTTCAAAGAATATGTCTACTACCGTCTCAGTTCAAGATTTATGCATCATGATCTCTGTCTTTCATGGAATTATACCTAGAATGTTACATTTTCTATAGACGTATCTGGTTTTGAAATGTATCAATAAACAATATGGATTCAAATAAGGAAAAACTTAATACATATATTTTGTATTGAAAAAATAACAAAGATCTATTTCTAATATACAGTATGCAGATCTGCATTGATTTCCTTTTCCCCTGAACTATGAATTTAAGATACAGATCAAAGAAAAGAGAGCACTTCCCAATGAGCACTGATTAACAAGTCTTGCTGGCAACACATTCTGGATCAGATGGCATTACCAACAGAAGTCATTTGAGGGGAATTGTTGCTAAGTATTGCCAACAAGTTGATCCATTGTGAGCTGCTGTCTGTGCAAAGGGCTCCTGCCATAGAATCTTGTGGTGGAATGGCAGGAACAATTCATGAATGCTATTTTAATACCTTAAAATACCTTCCCATATAGTGTAGCTCGGAATAGATATCTATTTTTAAGATACACATCTTATTGTCTTTGTTCAATAATGATTTTTGTTTTAAACTAACTTTGTTTATATTTTTCTTTATGTTATTGACTTTTCAGTGTTCCTTAGACTCTTTTTAGAAATATAGATATATTCCCACCATGAAGTTGAAGGGATAAATATTATTTTATTGTTGGTTTTATGTATGCAAAGATTACTTTGCATAGTCACAATTATGATATCTACTTATTGGTAGTAGCTAAAATATTATTTTAAATGTTCAAAGAAATATAATCTGTAGCTTTTACTAGTGGGTACCTGATTATCAGCACATACTTTTCAATTGCATTCTTTCTTTTGCTCCCCCCACCTCTAGTATAAGCATAGAAAATGAATACTTTCAAAAACAAGAGTCTGGGTGGGCCAAATGTTTTAAGACCTCCAATGATCTTAAATTTTTGATACCATACTTAATGTTCTTCCCATAACCCACCTTTCTATGCTTCTATGAGAAGCACTGAGTCTAATGCTAACAGTTTTAACTCAACCTACAAAGTGATTCTTTAAATATAAAAATGTGACTGTCACATGTTTGAAATTTTGTGTGCTTTTATTCTACATCAACTAGTAATCAACTACATGCATAACTCAGAGATATTGTGGGTTCAGTTCACATTACTACAATAAAGCGAATATCACAATATAGCAAGTCACTGAAGCTTTTGGCTTCCCAGCTCATATAAAAGCTACATTTACACTATACCATAGTATATTAAATGTACAGTAGCATTATGTTTTAAAAAATCAATGTGCCTACCTTAATTTAAAAATACTATACTACTAAAAATGCTAACAATCAGCTTAGCCTTCAGCAAGTCAAGATCTCTGTCCTGGTTGAGTGTCTTCCCTCCATGTTGATGACTGCTGACTGATCATGGTTGTGGTTGCTAAGGCCGGGGTAGCTGTGACAATTTCTTAAAATAAGACAACATTGAAGTTTGCCGTATTGATTGGTTCTTCCTTTCACAAAAGAGCATGAAATCCTCTCTTATAGCATTTGACCCAAGCAGAACTTTCAAAATTGAAGTCAATCCTCTTAAACCCTGCTGCTGCTGTATCAACTAAGTTTACGCAACAATCTAAATCATTTGTTGCCGTTTCAACAATGTTCACAAAATCTTCCTCAGTTTTTTGCTATTATTATCCCATAATTGGTGACCTCCTCCACTGAATTCCTGACCCCCTCAAAGTCATCCATGAGAGATGGAATCAACTTCTTCCAAATTCTTGTTAATATTGATATTTTGACCCTCTTCTATGAATCATGAACATTCTTAAAGACATTTACAATGGTGCATCATTTCTAGAAGGTTTTCAATTTACTCTGCACAGATTCATATGAAGAATTACCATCTATAGCTTAAAGCAATAGATAGCTATTACTATCTAAGCAATAGATAGCTTTTACTTTTGTAAAGCTTTCTAAGCAATAGTTTTACAAAATATATTTCTTAAAGAATATGACTTGGAAGTCAAGTGACTCCTTTATCCATGGGCCATAGAATGAATTTTGTGTTAGCACACATGAAAACAACATTAATATTCTTGTACATCTCTATTACAGCTCTTGAGTGACCAGGTACAGTCAAGGAGGAGTAATTTATGTTAATTTTTATTTAAAATTTTTTTTTTTGAGACGGAGTCTCACTCTGTCACTCAGGCTGGAGTGAGGCGGCACGATCTTGGCTCACTGCAACCTGCACACACCACCACACCCAACTAATTTTTGTATTTTTAGTAGAGATAAGGTTACACCATGTTGGCCAGGCTGGTTTTAACCTCCTGACCTCAGGTGATCCACCCACCTTGGCCTCCTAAAGTGCTGTGATTACAGGTGGGAGCCACAGTGCCTGGCCAGGGACCAGTCATATTTTCAAAGAATTATCTCTTCTAAGCAGTAGGTCTCAATATGGTCTTAAAAAGATTCAGGAAACCATGCTGTCAACATGTGTACTGTCATCCATGCTTTGTAGTTTTACTTATAAATTACATACAAAGTAGATTTAGCATAATTCTTAAGAGCCCTGGGATTTTTGGAATGGCAAATGAACACTGGTTTCAACTTAAATTCACCAGCTGCATTAGCCCTTAACAAGAGAGTCAGCCTATACTTTGAAGCTGTGATGCCAGGCATTTACTTCTCTTTAGCTATGAAAGGCCTGAATGGCATCTTCTTCCAATAGAAGGCTGTTTCACCTACACTGAAAATCTGTTGTTTAGTGTAACCACCGTCATCAATTATCTTAGCTAGATCTTCTGGCTAACTTGCTGCAGTTTCTCCATTAGCACGTGCTGCAGCCTTCCATATTTATGTTCTAGAGATGGCTTCCTTTCTTAATCCTGATAAATCAACATGCATAGCATCAATCTCTTCATCTCAACTCCTTTTCTCTCAGCCTTCACAGAACTGAAGAGAGTTAGGGCCTTGTTCTGGATTAGACTTTGGCTTAAGGAAATGTTGTAGCTGGTTTGATCTTCTAGCTATACCACTAAAACTTTCTCAGCAATAGATTTGTTTTGCTTTTTTATTATTTGTATGTATTTACTGGAGTAGTACTTCTAATTCCCTTAAATAACTTTTTCTTTGCATTCACAACTTGGCTAACTGATGCAAGAGACTAAGTTTTTGACCTATCTCAACTTTCAATGTTCTTTCCTCACTAAGCATAATTATTTATAGCTTTTGATTAAAAGTGAGAGACATTTGACCCTTTCTTTCACTTGAACAATTAAAGACCATTGCACAGCTATGAATTGGCCTAATTTCAATATTCTTATGTCTGAGGAAATAGAAAGGCCTGAGGAGCAGGAGAGAAATGGGGGAGTGGCCAGTTTGCAGAGCAGTCAGAAAACACACATTCATTAACTTAGTTCATTGCCATGGTGCACTCAAACAATTACAGAAGGAACATCAAAGATCACTGATCACAGATCACCATAATAGGTATAATAAAAATATTGTAAATAATAGGATCATTATCAAAATCTGACACAGAGACATGAAGTGAGCACATTCTGTTAAAAAAAAAAAAAGGCCCCAATAGACTTTCTGGCTACAGGTTTCCACAAACCTGTATAATTGTTAAAAAATTATAGTATCTGTGAAGTACAATAAAGTTAAGCAGTATAAAATGAGGCATGCCTGTATTAGGTCACTAAGTGGAGGTGTTTTAAAAGGTATAACAGAGAGAAGAAACAAAAATATGCCTTGTCTTCTTGTCCACAGGGATCTCAGTTTGGCTGAAAACAGAGACATATATGCCTTAAAAAATAAAAATGTAAAAAGCTCATCTTGCATGTTTTGTGCATGCTGTTTCTACCTGGAACATTCTCTTTATCCCCTTGCCTGACTCTTCCCAGCTAACTCCTTTCCTTTAAGATTCTAACTAAAGCCTACATTTCTTCTAGGAGGACTTTCCTGTTCCCAGGAGACTACCTTGGACTCTCCTGATCATTTAGCAGCGTTCTGCACTTTCCCTTTTACTATCACTCTTTACAGCAATGAGATGCTTTTCATCCACTTTTTTGTTTACTTCTGAATTTAGAAGAAGCCCAATAAATGTGTCAAATAAATGAACAAAAACCTATGAAGAGTAATTTTAAAAATTAAAAACTAAATGCCACTGACAATTCGAGAAGGAAAAGAGGGACTTTAGGTACTCAGAAAAAAAACTTCATATAGAAAGTTAGGGTCTGATGTTTTTACCAGTGATAAAAACTAAGAGGAAAGGTAGAATTATTCATGGTAATAAAACTGATTGAAAGTTTAGATTCACACTTAAGGAAAATTTAAAAATTGCCATTTATTTCTGGCCTATGAGTCACATCTAGAACCAGTCTTGACCTGGTTGACACATTCTGAACATAGCTAACAGCTCTAATTGATATGAGTGCAGAGCGTCAAATGAGTTAGCATTAGTAGAAAAGAATAAAAGAGATTTTTAAATGTGAAGGATAACGATCGAGCCAACTTTCTGTTTTACTACTTTCAAATGGCTTGATTATGGAAGGAGTGGGCATAACAAGATCAAAGGATTATGGAAAAAGTTGTTCCTTCAGTTTTTAAATGGGCATGAGAAACTTATGGACTTGATAACACGAGCTATTTTTTCTTTAATTTTCAACCAATTTTATAAAGCCTTCTTAAAGTTATTGGCCTCAGAACTTTTAAAATCTGAAGAAATCACCTCGGATTGCTGAATTGACATTTTTTTTTAGTTTCCCCATTCAGTAGAACATATTATTTCAATAGAAATTTGCATTGTTTTCATTTATCAGAGAAGTATGAAAGAGCTGATTATGCTGAACAGATGGCAATACCCATTAAAAATAAGGACTCAAAACAATTTCATGCAAATTCAGCTCTTTCCAATTATATTACCAGTGATGACTAAAATATAATTTTAAAAGTATCCAATCATTCTGTAAAATGTACAAAATTTATTACTTATATTTAAAATTGCTAATTATATTAATGTCTGTTATTAGACAGAAAATCCAGAATGATGATTGTTTTCTAATATAAGTGCAATATTGCTTATTTACTTGGATCTTAAAATGAGTGAACTTGAGACTGTTGTAAGACTCAGCAAAGACAAATAAATAAAAGGGTAATATTTCATAAATAATTGGATTTTTTAGTGATGATCTTCAACTAATAAACATAAATCCTCAAAATCACATCAATCACTACTCATTGATAACATCTATATTGGGGTATTCATAATTGGTTTTTCTAAGGCGTAGGTAAAAATATTCTAGAGTCTATTAATAATTCATTTCATCATGGGATCTGCATGGTATTCTTTTCCTAAGCCAACATTGAGGAAGATGCAAGAAGCAGCTGTAATTTTAATACTGTATTTCTACTACTTTCGAAAGGTAAAAAAAGCCCTGTTGGTTAGGCCTTTGTTAATAATACTGTAGAAATACAGTATTATTATTATAAAAGTTGAGATGTTGGCACTTGCAATCATACTATCAGTCAATCTGCCTATTTAACATCTCTTTCTCCACAGCCAGATATTTTGTGAAAACAAAACTATGATTAATCTATGTCTCTCTCTTTTTTAAATAGGTAATAGGCAAACATCTTAGAAGAGTACACTTCATTTTTTAGTCCAGCACCACATAGCTTTCTTTTTCCCTTCCACTGGTCCAAATTAGTTCCTTTTTTTTTTTTTGAGACGGAGTCATGCTCTGTTGCCCAGGCTAGAGTACAGTGGCACCATCTTGGCTCACTGCAACCCACCACCCCCCTGGTTCACGCCATGCAATTCTCCCTCAGCCTCCAGAGTAGCTGGGATTACAGGCAGGTGCCACCATGCCCAGCCCCAAATTAGTTTTTATTGTGAACATTAAGGTAATTTCCCATTGTATAGATGCAGCAGCTATACAAACTTTTCAATCTCTTCTTTTTGAAAAATTAGCCACGTCACATTCTATTTAAAAATTTAGCATCCTGTAAATCTTGGGTAACTTCACATTTTATATTTCTTTAATTTGTTTTCATTTTTTTCTTATTTTCTAAAATGTTAATTTTATTACATGATGGAAAACCAGGTCAACTGTGATAGAAAAGTAGACAAAAGTATTTTGGGGATAATCAAGAATGAACAGGGAAATTTAGGTTTGTATTGCCAGAAAACATAAGAAATGTTAGAAAAGTGAATGTAACAAAAAAAGTCATTCATTTTCAGAAGGTCAGGTGACCGAGAATCCTCGTTTGCAAAATATCTGTTTTGATTGTGAGGTACAGAATATCACATTCATACATCATCTGTGTCCCTTAAAGATATAAACTATATTCATCATTAAATTTTAAAAGTATTCCCTGTTTTAAAACAAGTAAATTAATAGACCAACAGTTGGCTCATTTCTTTATTTAGTTACTTGATTCTCAATCTTACAATAGCTTCTCTCAGATAATTCTCAACTTTACAAGATAATTTGGAGTTACTGCTTTTCAAAATCCTTTGGTAATTGTTTGCACCGGAATCATGCCACCTCATTCCATGGGATGCATTAATATTCAGGTACCTAGACAAGGGTATTAAGCAACCCAGGGTTTTCACAGATATGGAGCTGCAGCTTAATGTTATCTTAAGAGAAACAAAAAGTGGAGTCTAGAGAGAAAGCACAGGAATTTAAAACAACTGGCAAGACCATCCTGGCTAACAGGGTGAAACCCCATCCCTACTAAAAATACCAAAAGAAAAAAAAAATTAAAACAACTGGCACCCCATAGGCCTCCTTAGAAGAGTCATATCGTTTTGGACAGATGCCATAATTCCCTATGAATTGCTTTTCATAAAGCCCTCAGATTCCTAGTTCTTATTAAGCTCTGTTCACTATCACAGATACATAATTTCTTCTTAGCACTGCTGTCTTTGCTGTAGATTACTCGAGCATATGCTGATTTTGGCTGTGCCACAAACAAAATAAAATTCTTTATTCCTTGAGCTCAAATATTCCAATATATAATTATTCTTTTAGAACAGTATGTTCACTTTTTGTACTTGTCTAGTTACAAAGTTACTCAGTTCTCTAAGCCGTTTGCAAAATTTGTGGCTCTATAGCCATAATAAATTGTGAAATAATACTAGAGGGACAAAAATATTTATAGGAATATTCTTTCAAAAGAAAAATCTTGAGTATGATGGTTCTTTGTACATTCTCTTAAGTAAATCATCAGAGCCTGTTATTTTTCTTTTATTCCTTTTAAAATTCAGGCATGGAGATAAGATTGAAATTCTGGTCAAGTCGGCTGTTACGGAAATTTATAGAACAGATTTGGAGTTACCAATTTAAACTTCATAGTTGGCTGAGAATCCAGCTGTGTTGGCTCAGTCAGAGAATGCAATGGAAGGTTGGACTGAAATCATTTGATACCATCCAAGAAGAGGTCTAGAGACTTGGAGGGAGGAGGAAATAAGTGAATTAAAACTAAACAAAACAACAAGTCTCAAGAGAAAACAGTTCTTCTGCTGATAGTAATGCAATATTTTCACATTGGAAAGTCTCATCATTAACATGAAAGGAAGGCAATTTTAGCTGCAGCAATGACTGTAGAAATAACTGACTTGGTCTTCAATTTCTGTGGTTTGGGGAAGCTACCAGGGTACCCTAATCTCCATGTCCCAGAGCTGAGGGAAGCTGGCTGCTTCACACAGTGAGCCAAGTGACCAATTACATGAATGTGAAAAGGCATCGTGCCAAACACAAACACATTTTCTGTGGTGGCTATTTTTAACTCTGTGCTATATCTTTTGACCTATTTTCCCTTGCTCCATTATCTTAAATATTCACATCCTTAAGGATGACACATCTGAATGCTATGCAAATATTTTCTTCATTTCCAAGTTGGATAAAAGAAGACAAGGTTCTGATCCTGACATAAAGCCTAAGCCTCTGGGCAAATTCATATGTGGTTTGTCAAGTTCACGTTTCCTGTTTTGCTAGCAGTGCTTGTTCAGTTTCTTGACTAGAGAAGTCTAGTCATGCTTCACATGTGCCAAGGTTCTAGGTGGCATTGCTTAAAGACCATTCACAGGGAAACAGACCTTTAAAGAAAAATCATCTTCTCTTTCTTTAAAAAATCATAATTGGGTTCTAGGAACGCCTGATCCTCTGGTTCCTGCAATTTCCAAATTCCTAAAAGAATTCTGAGTGTGCACACACATACATGCACAGACACGTTCACACACAGTGCACAGGGGTATAGTGGAGCTGATTTAAAGGTTAGGGGTAGAGAAGTGGTTACTCCCTCAATAGGGAAATTACTGTGCCTGGCTAGAAAGCCAAGGCATAATCACACGCTGGGTTGTGCCCCCTGGTGCCTCTACTGAGCATTCCTCATTTTCTATCCAATGACCAGAAGAGGAAATGATAAGGGGCTGAGGAAGTCAACAGGACAGGAGAGAGGGGTTTACAGACCTTTAAAACCCTGTGCTTCAACACTTCTTTGGGTAGCTCTCCAGAGACCCAGAATATTTTTCCCCAAGGTAGTGCATAAGCCTCATTTGACTTTGGTACTTGGGTTGAACTTTGAGTTGACTTGAACCTTGCCGCCACGTTCATTATAAAATGTACACTAATGGGGCAGCATATTTGAGAGTTACCAGCCTTTACCTGTCTGTAACTTGCTACAGGCTTCAATGGAATAAGAAACATTGATGCTATTGCAGTCATTTATTAAATATATTTGCAGAAAGAAGGTTTTTTTTTTTTTTCCTTTGGAAGCACTTTAACATTGGTTATCTAATTTAAACTTTGTAAACCTTTAGAGCAGTTGGGGTAGAAAACAGAATTTCCATTTTGAAGGTAAGTAAATTGAAGGAAAGTTGACCTGAGGATAGGTCCCACAATCTAAGGGACTGGCTAAATATTAAGGGAAAGGTATTCACTGTGGGGTAGAGACATCAGCAGGCAAGCTTAAAATTGTGTAGAAGAGAATGCAAGGGTAAACCAATTTAGGATGTTATGGGGTCCAAGAGAATTGCATGGTGTTGTGAAGAGTCGAAACTTGAAAGGTCAAAATCAAAGTAAATACAGGGAGAAAGTACAATGTGAAATATGACACTGTCTTCTGTTTCCTTGGCTTTCAGCCTCGGGTGATTTTTATCCTTAGCAGACATTTGGCAATATCTAAAGATATTTTAGGTTATCAAAACTTAGTGGGGCGGGAGTACTATTGGTATCTATCAGTTAGAAGCCAAATATGCTGCTAAAATTCTACAATGTGTAGGACAGACACACCTCCCCACCCACACCCTACAAGAAAGAATTTCTAGCCCAAATTGTCAATAGTACTGAGATTGAGAACCCTCATCTATAATACTTACAGTAGTCATCTGGTGAATGGTAAGTCAGCCTAATTTAAGGGAAGAAACTTAGAATATCTGACATAAACTCTACCACTCTTAGATGCCCTCTGATTTCTTTCTTTAGGAGGTAGATCAGGCTGTAATAGGTTGCATGGAGTAAAAGGGTTAAAGAGAATCATGTACCATTTGTCTGCTCTGTGTTCATGCTATATGAAAATAAGCTATCTAGATACAGTTTTTTATTATATATGTTAAAGTATACTGTTTTTAAAAATTTGTGTATTTTTTATTTAGATATAGCATAGAGTTATTTGAGATATACTTGCTAGCCACTTTTTTGAAAGGGTTATATTTTTTAAATTATATTGTGTCAAATTGCAAAAAAATGATCTACTTTTGTAGAGAGGATGCTAAATAAATATTCACTTTTGTATTTTCTTTTTCATTTGCTCACTAAAAGCGTGTATATCCAGAGATTCAAGTCAGCACTGGCTACAGAGAAAGCAAGCAACGTAAAATCAGGTGGGAATCTATGGCTTTGCTGACTGCCTCTACTGAAAGCAATTGTGTCCTGCCTTTTTTTTTTTTTTTTGCTTAATGCCCATTTGCAAGGTAGCTTTCTGCCAACAGCATCTTTCCCATGCTAGAGAATTGGTCTTCTGCTTTGAACACAATTGAAAAAAAAAGATGCTTTGTATTTTGTGTTGTTTGGATGTGCTAAACACACATAATTGCAAAAATTAGGACAATGAAATTAGGAAACATAGGTTTACTTAACATTACTAGAAAATATCCAGCCCAAGGTTGTTCAAGGCAGGCAATCACTTGCCCACTGTGATCTAGACTTGTGCTGCTCAATTTGATAGTCAAGTGTGGGACTACTTAAGTTAACATGTAAAGAATTAAAATTAATTAGAAACTTGATTCCTCAATTGCACCAGTCATATTTCCAATGTTAAAACAGTGGTTAGCAACCATCATAATGGGCAGTGCAGATAAAGAATATTTCATTATCATAGAAAGTTCCACTGTACAAGCCTTCTCCAGTTGAGTGGATTTAACAGTTGATAATAGTGTGAAGACAGTGTTGAAAGCCAGTGAGCTTTTCTTTGAGCATTCAAAATGCTCCTGCACGGCCACCTGAAGTCTCTCCCCAGGAGGCAGTAACTGGCCTCACTATATTTTTGTTATTCATCTAACAATTACTTATTCAATCCCCACTATAGGTTAGGCACAATTGTAGGCAATGGGGAAAGAAATTAACAAAACCAAGAATGCCCTTGTCTTCAAAGGGGTTACATTTGGATGTAGAGGACCAAAGATTTATTTTTAAAAATGTAAATTTATACATACACATACATACATATATAAATCATACATCCAGGAAATGATCACTGTGAGGAAGAAATATGAGAGTATGAGGGAACGATACTATTTCCTTCCCTACTATTTCCTTCTACAATAAGAGTTCTCAAGGAATACCCTTTTGAGGAGATGGTAATTAAGTAGAGTTCTAAAGGCAGTGAGTGGTGTAATTAATGGAAATATCTGGAGCAAGGGCATTTTAGACCCAGGATATAAAAAATGCAAAGGCTCTGAGATAGTAACATTCTTGTCAAGTTAAAGCCCAAGAAGGCCAGCAGCACTAGAGCAGAACAAGTAAGAAGAGCAATAGGAAATGAGGTTGGTTAGGCAATGGCTGGATTATGTGTTTATTGAAAGCCATGGTAAAGGCTGAGCATGGTGGGTCATGCCTGTGAACCCTGCACTTTGGGAGGCCAAGGCAGGTGGATCACTTGAGGTCAGGAGTTCCAGACCAGTCTGGCCAACATGGTGAAAGCCCATCTCTACTAAAAATACAAAAATTAGCTGAGTTTGGTGGTGAGTGCCTATAATCTCAGCTACTTGGGAGGGTGAGGCAGGAGAATCACTTGAACCTGGGAGGCGGAGGTTGCAGTGAGTCAAGGTTGTATCACTGCACTCCAACCTGTGTGACAGAGAGATTCTGTCTCAAAAGAAAAAAAAAAAGCTGTGGTAAAAATTCTAATTTTGTTCTAAAAGAGATTGGAGACCTTTGTAGCATTTGAGTGCTGAAATGACATGATCCAATTAACATTTTTTAAAGTATCCTCTGACTACCGAATGGGGAACACTACAAATTTGCAAGAACTGAGGCAGTGTGACTAGTTAATAAGGCATTGCTACAAACTGTTCAGGAAATGATGGTGGCTTGGAGTGTTGGCATTGGAGGATATGAGATGTGGTTCAATTAGAAAAATACATTAAAGTTAAAGAATTAACAAGATTTACTGATTAATAAAAGGTAGGGTCTAAAAGACAGGGTTCAAGAGTGACTCTAAGGTTTTGCTTGAACTGGGTAGATGGCAGTATAACATTTACTAAGATTAGGGAGTATGGAGGAATAGCAAGTTTGGGGTGAGTGTGATACTCAAGAGTTCTCTGCAGAGAATATTTAATGTGAGATGCGTACTAAACATTCAAGAGGATATCTTCAAAAAGTAATTGAATATATAAATCTGGAGGTTAGAAAAGAGGTTGGAGCTGATGATATAAATTTGAATGTTAACTGCACATAATAAGGTAATTAAAGCTGTGAAGTTATTGCATATCACAAAAGGAGTAATTGTAGGTAGGGATGAGATACCCAAGAACTGAATCCTGAGGCAGTTCATTTTATAGATGTAGAATGGAAAAAGAAGGAAGTAGAAGAGACTAACTCAACTATTCATGCAGGAGAAAGTCAAGAGTGTGTGATATCCCAGAGAACAAGTGAAAATTTCATATTAAAAAGGAAAATGGTTAATTGTATCAAATGCTTACAATAAGCTGAAAAAGATCGGAAATGAAAAGTTTCCACTGCATTTGGCAATGTATGGGTTCTTAGTGAGAAGTTTCAGTGGAGGACTGGGGACTAAAGCCTATTCTGGGAGCTTTCAAAAGTAAACAAGAGGTTTAGGAGGGTAGGAACTGGTGGCAGGAAGTATCCACACCTCATTTTGAGGAGTTTTGTTATAAAGAGAGGATAGAATTATGATAGTGGCTGAAAGTTTATGTGGCTTTTCTGGATTTGTTTGTTTTAATAAAGGAGGAACTAACATGACTAATGGATGTTGCAGAAGAGGGAAAAAGTGGATGGTGTGGGAGAAATACAGCATTATTTCAAGAAAAAAGATGAGAACACCAATGGCTTTGAGATTACCCAAATCTGTATGGCCTTGACCCAGGAGCTGTTTAAAATACTAAAATAATTTACAACACAAAAATGAGCTGTACTTCAAAACATACTAAGAGGTCATAAGGGAAAGATAAGGTCAACCGCCTTACCCTCAAAGGCAATCATCTCTAAATTGAAAGTTAATGGCATGTTTGCTTCTTCTTATTCTACCTGCCTTACTGCCATTTCCTGTTGTGGGTTGAACTGGACCTACAGCTAAAGGAGACTGATAAAGATAGTGCTTGATGGTGTGGGCTTGATGTGTGGAGCTTGGCTTGAAACAATGCATTAGTTCACCAGTATCGATGTTCTGCTTCATGACCAGGACTCTGTAAGACGCGCTGGCTTCTTTATATGACAAAAGGCTGCCAGGGTGAGAACTACTGATGAACATTTGAGGAACTATACACCCAGAACTTATAAATCATGGAATTGGTAGTAAAGTAATTTATAATATTATTGGAGCAGGGAGTAGCCAAAGATCAGAACATATTAATTCACTATTTCATCTGTTTAAAAAATACTTAAAAGATACTCAGCAATTACTATTTAGGATAATTCAGCCTTATGATAACACCACATCTGCTGAGTTCAGAGATGGTGCACCAAATATTTCCCTTAGCTACCTACCATCAGCTCATGTAGGTAAATGAAGAAGCCTTTCTTTGTAAGGAATGTCCCAAGAGAAGATTAACACATCTATTTATGTTTCTCTTTTATTGGCTTATATGTGTAATGATAAGTTATTCTACTGTTCAGTTTGACCTTTCAAGAAAATTTTCCCTTAGTAAAATCACTCTTTTAAAAATAAAATAAAAAAAAAAACCTTTTCTTATCTTTCTTATTTTCTTTACCAGTATGAAAGTTGCTGTCACGTTATTAATGTATTAGATAATAGATATGATACATGTTTAATATTAATCTTAATTAACATACAGCAGTCTTTTGTAACTTAGTGCTCAATAAATATTAGCTTGAATAGATATATTATTAACACTTCCAGAAAAAAGTAAACAGAGCTGCTAACTTATCCACATTAAGCTAAATATTCCCATCTATAAGCTACTCTCTAATTATGTTAAGTTTTTCATATGATGTTATTTGATTTTGTCCTCGCAACATTTATGTGGATTAGGTATTATTAGGGCTGTATACTATCAGTGAGGAAATGCTTATTTAGAGTTTTGGAACTTGCTAAAGATCACACAAGTAGGATGTGGCAGTGATGGAATTTACACTTGGATCTGACTGATTCCAAGTCCCACAGTGCCTATTAGTGTTTAGGTTAGCTTGAAGTTGAAGGGGCTGTTTGGCTATTACATATTTTATTTGATAGAATAAGCCAAAGCACTAGGTAGTTTACAGGTTTACTAAAGGCAAGTAGGGACATTTTACAGGGAGAGGAGAGGGAATCTAAAACAAAGCAGTTGCAATTTCTCCACCCTAAATAATATCCTTTGGTTCCAGCACTCCATTGAAACTACTCTATCAAAGAACAATGATTACCTAATTTTCATTCCAATGTACATTTCCCATCCTTGTTGAATTTGGCCTTTACTTAGTATTTAATATCATGTACTATTTCTGTTATATACCTAATATTAACTAATGGGAACTACCATTTAAGTAGGATTTGGATTTTTCTTAAAGGCTAGAGATTTTAAATGAGGTTTTTCCTCTTTTTGTAATCTCTTAACATGAGATTTGGTTTTCTCAAAATAGAACAACTTAAAGACCTGTATCTATATTTGTTTCTTTTTGTTTTCCCAGAAGTAATCGTAATATATCTTTCCTTCGTTGTTTCCCTTATGTATCATGTTCAGTGGTACTTAGGTTTTTCTATGTAATATGAAATATTGTAGGTAAGTTAAAGCCCGCAAAGCACAATGTTAAATTTTAATTATGATGATCCATTGGTACTTAGAAGTGTGTAATGAATGGAAAAAGTTAAGGATGTAACTTCATTGTTGAAACAATACAGGTTGTGAGAAAGAAGATATGATCTCAAAGAAAAACACCAAAAGACATCTGTTTGCCTCTTTCATTAAATAAGTTTTGAGAAGTGAGAGTGGATTGTTATTGTAATGATAAAAGATGAAAGTCAGAAAACATAGAGTTATTCTAATATAGGAAAACTCTTCTTTAAAAGCTTTGTGAAAACACTGTTTTTGAGTCTCAGCTTGTTTCCATAGCATCCCAGGTAAAAATACACTTTTCCTTCATTATTCATTGCCTTTGCACTAGCTGTTCCCTTCATCTAGAGTGTTCTCTGTTATTCCAGTGCAAGGTTCTTGATCTCAGCACTGTTGATATATTTGACAATTTATACAATTGTTTTTGCTAGAGGATGGGGGTGGGGGGAGACATCCTGTTCACTGTAGATTGTTTAGCAGCATTGCTGTTTTTAAAATACTGGACACAATAATACAAACCTCCTAATATCACCACTCATTTATCTTGTATTCCCCTTTGAGAACAATTACTCTAGTGAAAACTTATAAATGAAACACAGCTGTAGTGGAAAAAAAATCAGCGATCACCTCAGAAAAGACTTTGAAATACCCAAGTCCTCCCTTCCAAGAGATCTGATCATTTCTTTGTGCTTCTGTCATATGTTAAACCAATCTCTTTTATAAAAATTATTACACTCTTTGTCTTCATGGAACAAATATTTCTTCAAGCTTGATCTAGCTAGCTTCTGATGAATCTAGTGTTCTGATGTGTATTTGTTTCTGAAAAGAAATATAATGTTTCATAATATAATGTCATTCTGAAATCAGCCATGGGGGTAGTATTAATACCAATGGAAATTGGAAAATGCTGCAAATTGTTTTATTTTTTTTGCCTAGAGATCTGAATATTAAACATTTTATCATACACCCTCATGCCTACTATATGGCAACTCTTCTCTGAATAGTGGGAACATGTGGGATAAGAGGGACACCATGTCATCCAACAAGTTTTATTAACTAAATTGTGAACTCCTCGAAGATTATTTTCCACTTATCTTCTAAATCTGGCACTAGCATAGTAACTGATTCACTGATGACACTCAAAAAGTTAATAACAACATTTATTTAAACATTCATTTAAATTATGAGTGTGGAATTTCTTCACAGTACTTTTTAAACAATGCTTTTGCTCCTATTTATTTTTGAGTCTAGAACTTTCTTACAATTGGATATTTCAGTGGTTAGTTTTTTTTTTAATTTCTAAAATTTAGTGATTCAGCAGGAAGCTTCTCTCAAGCTGCAGTAAGTTTTGCAGTTTAATTACGTCTATTCTAAGCTTTTCAACATGTTTTTTTTCGCAATTTCTTACAATTACTTTGACCACTCTATTCAGCAGGGACTTTTGTAAAGTTAAGCTTTTTCTTTCATTCTCCTAAAGATCACTCTTCACTCCATGGTTTTTGCCTCATGTTTTCTTGTCCTTTTTTTTCTTGCTTTTTTTTTTTTAACTTTTTTTAGTGATTCAGACTTTTGCATCTATACTATATATTGATTTTAAAGCCCTTTTTATTACAACACAAAATCAGCACAGTTTTAGATAAGTGATTACACATGAGGAGAGGAAGAGAAAAAAGAATTAATTTGTAAGAATTTACCTGTATCTCTGATGATTTCATTAAAAAATAATCCTAAAACAAAAATGACAATTTCTTAACTTTTGTTAAACATGTATGTCGAATAAAGAAGTGAATGTCTTCTCTACTGTATGCATGTTTAAAATGTTTTATAATTACTTATGAAATAATAAAGCATTGTGTTTAAAAATTAGGTAACCTAGAAAACATAATGGAAGTAAGGATGGGCCACAATATGAACATCCAGTGGTGATATCCCAAGTATGTATTAATAATAACCACTGTGGCATGAGTGCTGATCAGTCAGCAGGGGTTTTAGATAACTTCTGCATGACGACACTCACACATGCCTGCTGATGCCTGTTCTGCTTGCAGCCCCTGGAAACTACTGCCCAGATTTTGTTTGTACCTTTATGAACCTTTTTGGGCATACTTTTATTTTTCACATTATATATTTGAATACAGTCATGCTTAATTTTTTCAGAAATTCCAGCACATGGTATTTTTTTCATAATAATTTTTATGGTTGTAGTTCTTCACTTATCTATTGTTAGTATCTCCCAGGGGATTCGAAACTTCAGGAAGTCAGGGCTCCAGTCTTTCCTGTTCACCATGATATATCTGGGACTTAGCCTAGTGCTTGGAATATGGAGTACTCAAAATATATATTATTAACATCTTATGTAAATAGATATATAGGTACATTAGTATTTTTCTTGGTCATATGGTAGTCCTGGTATATCATAATTTTTTGGATAATCTGTTGTTGGACACTTTGACTATTTCTTATCTCCCTGCATTTCCCAGGAGACTCTCCTTGTGCTCTTTTACACTGTGTAGATTTTTAAGGCAAAGAGAAAGAACAGAATTTAGAGGAGGCTGTTGAGAAAAATTGAAGGTATTGTAAAGTCTTTGAGATACAATAGCACATTAATTCCCTTCTGGTGATGGATGTATTAATACTTTGAATAGTAAAATCTTTACAGTAAAATCTTTGAAGATTCCTCAAGTCAAATAATCTATAACTAACCACTTCTAAGAAATCTGAGAGGAGCATGACCTCTAGGAAACTGGTCCTAGAATGAGCAACATACAGTTAAAATGATTGAGTCACCAAAAGTTTGTGATACTGTGAGTGACAGTACTGGAATTTATACTGGTCTTTTGGGTTTTTCCAGGGAACATGTAGCCAAGCAAAGTAACTTACAAGCAATATTTTGTGAAGAGAATCCAAGTTTCCTCATTAACTTTGGCTTTCTATTGGGATGTAAGTTGAAAAATATTAGATCCTATTTTTAAAAACACTTTTCCAAGAGAGTATCTGCAAGTCTTTCTTCAAAAGACCTAAAGTATACTGAAATTGATGTTCCTTTGGGAAGAGGGAGCTTTATATTAGTATTTACTGAACATCTCAGCATGTTCCTTTTATATCCTTTCAACTGTTGACCTTTCAAGACAGTCTTTAAGTGTATAAATTTGCTAAAACATCCTAAATCCGCAAAATATGGTCTTGATTAATTTCAGACCTAAACATACTTTCATGTAGGATTAATTAATGTCTTCACTGTTCGAAAAAACAGATCCCAAAATTTGACTAAAGACCAATGTGGGCAGCACACAGTCCTGATTCACTTCAAGTTAAGCATCAAGATACCACAATAAAATCTCAAATGGAAATATTGTAGACAATTTTACTGGAGACGGATTTGATTGGCAATGAACCCAATTAGTGCCTATAATAATTGTATAAGTCTGTTCTCATGCTGCAAATAAAGACAAACCCAAGACTGGGTAATTTACAAAGAAAAAGAGGTTTAATGAACTCACAGTTCCACATGGCTGGGGAGGCCTCACAATCATGGTGGAAGGTGAAGGAAGAGCAAAGGCACATTTTACATGACAGCAAGAAAGACAGCATGTTTGTGTGTGGGAAGTGCTCTTTATTAAACCATCAGATCTTCTGAGACTTATTCACTATCACAAGAAGAGTATGAGAAAAGCCTGCCCCTATAATTCAATTACTTCCCACCAAGTCCCTCTCATGACATGTGGCGATTATGAGAACTACAATTCAATATGAGATTTAGGTGGGGACACAGTCAAACCATATCAATAATTAAAAAAAAAAACAGGAAGAGGTGAAAGGGATTCCACAGTATTTTTAATTTATTACTAAGAACAGTGACTGTGCAAATACTTATGGTGGTCAATATTCATTTATTATAGAAATATTCATGGCCTAAAGATTGCATTATAGCACACAAAAGCTGTTGCTGTCTCCTAGGAGTAATGAAACGGCATATTTAGGACATGGATAAAAAAACGAATTTGTTTGAGTGAAGGGAGCTAAAGTCCACGACAGCTATTATTCCCTCACTAAACCAATTTCCAATAGAACATATGCAATAAAAAAAGTCAAAGTTGGGTAAATACAACCAAATAGTATATACAACCAAATGAAATCATATCACTACTGTGTACAAAAGTGTCAAAAGTAAAACAATTGCAGTGAGAGGGAATCCTTAGGACTTTCTGGTGGCTAAAAATTTAATCAAATGAGCTCTTCTTATAGTCTCTCATGATAAGCAGTCTACCTTTGTTGTACATCAGGAACAGAACGATGGCTTATTGGTTTGCTTTAGTTTTGAATTTGATATCTTCCACTACCTAGATTTAGGCATCTGTGAATGTAAATCATACATTCCTGTAGGCCCTGGAGCACAAGCAGAATTCACCTGGTAAGTACTGCTAAATGTTTTGCGGGCCCTTCCATCCAGCTGGGGTGAGAATTCACCATCTGCTTTGAAACCAGATGAGCAAACAAAACCACATATAGCTGATTTACAAAATTCCTGCAAGGAGAAAAGAAGCCTTGGGCCACTAAATGTCAAAGCTGCTTATTTCTCAGCTGAGTACAGACTCAGCAGTGCTGTGATAGAGGTTTGAAGGTGAGTGACTGCACAAGTCTGAAGCCAAGAGTCTGGGCAGAAGACAATGATTAAAAAAAAAAATTATCTAACATTTGTTAAAACAAAACTCTCAGGAAAATAATGGTTTCCATTCTAAATTAGCTTTGCTTATACCTACAATATACAAAGGACATTGGCAATAGATTGATGATTGTAAACTGGCACTTATATTTTTGCATGCATAAAATGGAATGATGAAAAAATATTAATGACTATTTTCATTGCTTCCCACAAGTTAATCAACACAATCAAATCACGAGACCCAATGTCTCAATGCTTTGTATTTTTATAGTTTCTTTTTATAATTATTGATTTTGTTCAATATTTAAGTTATTCACTAGCATTCTCTGCTTGAGTTTTAAATTGCCATTGTTAACCAATTATTGATGTTCACTGTTGCAGATATATTTTTAGCTGGTTCATAGGCTCCCAATTAATAATTTTCTTTCCACTCCAAGTAACAGCAATGCAATTGTTTTAAAAATCAACTAATTCTGGTTTCTGGTCTAAGTTGGAGGAATTTAAAAACTCATAAGTAATGACACTGTATTTCTAAATTAAGTTTTCTTTATAAATATTTTTATAAAAAGTTATATTTTTTATGAGAATTGTGGTTCTGTTGGGAGCAACAGATACAGACACTGGCTAAGTTAAGGTAAAATGGAGCATATTAGAAGGATGTGGCTAGATATGGGAAGCTTCACAGGAAAGAAGAGATGGGAAGCTAAGTTCGAGCAGGCAAAAGCCAATCAGCTCTGGGTGGTTTCAGTACCTCTACAGTCTTATCTGTGTACAACCACTGTCCCTGTGACAGTTCACTGAAAATTCGAGCCGTTGGAAGACAGTCAGAATTATTATATTCAGGCTATACATCATTTTAGGAAAAAAATGATTAAGAAGAAGCATCGCCCAAGGTCCCCTGAAACAAATCTGATCTGCAGCATGAAGGCAGCACATCAGTAGTTGTCTGGAACTGGAGGATGGGTGATATAGCTTCATCTGGGAAGAGACACAAGGAATCTTTTGCAGTGATGGAAATGTATATTTTGATTAGGTTGACACTTACACTGGTGTATAAATTTGTCAAACATTTTGATAATGTAAACTTCAATAAATTTTGTTGTGCATAAAGTATACGTCCACCAAGTCGATTTTGAAAAGACATCCAGAAATTTTGCAGTTTGTAAATTATATTAAAATATACCTATAAGTAGTTTGATAATAACAATGAAAACCAACTCTGTTCATTACATCTCTAGGATGGCAGAAATTGACTTTTGGTATGACAGTATAAGGAGCTCCAGATAAAAACAGCAACCATTTAAAGCTTTGAGAAATGGTCCTATGTATGAATAGCAAATAAAATAGTATCTATTTGAGAAAATCTATAAAAATCAGTGAAAAAGGCAAGAGTCTATAGTATTTAAGTCCAAATTGCTCTCTTTTTTTTCCCCCCTTCCCAGATCAGTAATCTGTAGATATTTCACTAAAGATTACTAAAACCAAGAACACAGGACCACGCTGCTTGTTTGATCTCAGTTGGAGAGCTTTCTTTTTAGCAGGATTAAGATACCAGTATTTCTTATCTTACACACAGCTACGTTTGCAGAGGCTGAGTGTAGTTGAGAAGCAGATGTCACCTTCATCTGTCCAATTCCCAGCCATGGCACAGATATGTTTTGCTTTAGATGTGGAATGCTGAGGACATGGGGACCTAATCATCTTTGACCTAGATTGTGAGGAGCCACACTTCAGCTCCAGAAAGGGTAAGCCAAGGGGACCTTAGGCTACTTCTGGACAGTTCTCCACCATCAAGTGTTCAGCTTCTAGAGTGAAAGTGATATCTAGGGATATCACTCAGAGAAAAATTTACCAACAAGCCATAAAAGAGCATCTAATTTCTTCCCAAAGGAACTGACTTCACTTGCAACATATTTTGGAGAAGTTCATGGGCAAGGACTTCATGATTAAAATGCCAAAAGCAATAGCAACAAAAGACAAAGATAGACAAATGGGATCTAATTAAACTAAAGAGCTTCTGCACAGCAAAAGAAACAATCATTAGAGTAAAGCTGCAACCAACAGAATGGAAAACAATGTTGCAAGCTGTCCATCTGACAAAGGGCTAATATCCAGAATCTACAACTACTTAAACAGATTTACAACAAAAATACAAACAACCCCATCAAAAAGTGGATGAGGATATGAACAGACAATTCTCAAGAGAAGACATTTATGCAGCCAACAAACATATGAAAAAAAGCTCATCATCATTGGTCATTAGAGAAATGCAGATCAAAACCACATTGAGATACCATCTGATACCAGTTAGAATCGTGATCATTAAAAAAATCAGGAAACAACAGATACTAGAAGGGATGTGGAGAAATAGGAATGATTTTACACTGTTGGCAGGAGTGTAAATGCATTCAACCATTGTGGAAGACTGTGTGGCAATTCCTCAAGGATCTAGAAACAGAAATACCACTGGATCCAGCAATCCCATTACTGGGTATATACCCAAAGGATTATATAATACAATTAAATAATTGTATTATAAAGACACATGCACACATATGTTTATTTCAGCATTGTTCACAATAGCAAAGACTTGGAAACAACCTAAATGCCCATCAATAATAGACTGGATAAAGAAAATGTGGTACACATACACCATGGAATACTATGCAGCCATAAGGAAGGATGAGTTCATGTCCTTTGCAGGGACAAGGATAAAGCTAGAAACCATCATTTCCAGCAAACTTACACAAGAACAGAAAACCAAACACTGCATGTTCTCACACATAAGTGGGTTTTGAATGATGAGAACACATGGACACAGGGAGGGGAACATCATACACCAGGGCCTGTTAGGGTTCAGGGGCTAGGAGAGGAATAGCAGGGGGTTGGGGGACTAGGGGAGGGATAGCATTAGGAGAAATACCTAATGTAGATGATGGAGTGATGGATGCAGCAAACCACCATGGCACGTGTATACCTATGTAACAAACCTGAACGTTCTGCACATGTACCCCAAAATTTAAAGTACAATAATAATAAAAATAAAAAAGAGAAGTTCAAACCTGAAAATACTCATAAGAACAATTGAGATGGTGATAGAAGCCAACTGAGAAAAAATGTGGTCTAAATTGTAAGTTGGTTAGTTTGCAAGATGGATCCATGATATAAGGTAGGTGTGAGGTACCACTTTGGAATAAAAAAAAGATAAAGGATGACCACAACAACTTTCTTCAAATTACCTAAAATTTGATTGTATTTATTTGTATGGTAATTTATGTCCCAGGGCATTGTTAAAAAAATAGAGATATCATTCAGCAATTAATGAAGTTTAACAGATAGGTCCAGTAAGGGAAAGGGAAAAATAGAGCCCTACCAAAACCACTAACATTCCAGAGTGACTGTGGACATACTCAAAGCTGTGTCTCCCTAAAAAAACATCAGAGGTTTAACATTGAAAGAATGAGTATAGAGTTCAGTGAAATAATCTTGCCATTCTTTAAAAAAATAAATAAGCAAAAATAATAAGCCCCTAGAGGGTATGAAGGGACAGTACCCAGAGGTGCTACAATATGTTTTCTAAAATTTCAAGTTTTTATTAACAAAGTATAAAAGATGAAAAGAAACAAGAAGGTATAACAATACACCAGAGGTTTAAAAAAGCAGGCAACAAACTCCTTGTGAGAGCACACATACAAAACAATCATATTTGTTAGGAAAAGGCTTTAAATTAAACACTATAAACAAGTTCATGGAACTAAAGTAAATTAATATTAAAGAAGTAAACAAAAATATGATGACAATTTCACCTCAAATACAGAATATGACATAAAATATTATTTAAAAAACCAAATGAAAATGCTAGAGTTTTAAATGCAGTAAGTAGGAAAAAATACACTAAAGGGGCTTAACTAAAGGGGCTGAACAGACAGAAAAATCAAACTTGAAGGGAGCTCAATAAAGATTATGTGGGCCTAAAAACAGAATAAAAGAATAAAGACAAATAAAGAAATCCTCTAAGGAAACATTACATGTAACAGGATATCAAAAGGGAGGAGAGAGAGAAAGGACAAGAAAATGTATTTTAAAAAATAATGGCTGAAAACTTCCTAAATCTATTAAAACCCAATAACCTACATACCAAGAAAGCCCAGCAAATTCTGAGGAGGGGAAATATGAGGATTTTCACAAACAGGTATATTTTAGCAAAAATGGTGAAAGTCAAAGAGAAAATTGAAAGCGACAAGAGAAATATGACATTATTTAAAAGAGAATACCTTCAAAATTAATAGCTTATTTTTTCTTTTATTATTTTTTCTTCTCTCTCTCTCTCTCTAAGTGTTGCTGTCTTACTGAGGCCAAGGGGCAATGTTGTGATGAAGGCTCACTGCAGCCTTTACCTTCCATGTTCAAGAGATCCTTCTCACCTCAGCCTCTTGAGTAGCTCAACCACAGAAACATGCCACCATACCTAGCTTTATTATTATTATTATTATTTGTAGAGACATGCTTTCCCTATGTTGCCCAGGCAGGTCTCGAACTCTTGAGTTCAAGCAATCCTCCTACCTTGGCCTCCTAAAGTGCTGGGATTGAAAGTGTGAGCCATCATACCTGGCCAATAGCTGATTTCTCATCAGAAAAAAAACAAAACAAAACAAAAAAAACACAAACAAACAAAAAACGAAGCCAAAAGATAGTGGAATAACCAAAGTGCTCAAAGTAGAAACAAGCAAAATAAAAACGTCAATTAAAATTATTTATTTTATTTTATTTTACTTTAAGTACTGGGATATATGTGCAGAACGTGCAGGTTTGTTTCATAGGTATACATATGCCATGGTAGTTTGCTGTACCTATCAACCCATCATCTAGGTTTTAAGCCCCACATACATTAGGTATTTGTCCTAACATTCTCCCTCCCCTTGCCTACCACCCCCAACAGGCCCTGGTGTGTGAGGTTCCCTTCCCTGTGTCCATGTGTTCTCATTGCTCGACTTCCACTTATGAGTGAGAACATGCATTGTTTGTTTTCTGTTCCTGTGTTAGTTTGCTTTGCTAAATATAAGAATTTTATAGTATATACCAAAAGGATTCTACTATGAAATTCTTATATATAGCAAAGCTATATTTTAAAAATGAATTTGGTTTGGTAGTATTTTGTTAAAAATTTTCACATCTAACTTCATGAAATATATTGGCCTATATATTTCTTTTTTTGTTATGTCTTTGTCTGGTTTGGGTATCAGGGCAATGCTGTTCTCAATCATCTGATACATGCAAAGAGGACTCAACATATGCAAATCAATAAACATAATACATCATACTAACAAAATAAAGGTTAAAAAATATACGATCACTTCAATAGATACACTAAAAAAATCATTTGCTAAAATTGAACAGCCCTACATGATAAACACCCTTAACACATTAGGTACAAATGGAATATACCTTAACACAGCCATGTATGACAAACTCACAGCCACCAAATTGACCTACAGATTTAATGCAATCTGTATCATAATACAAATATTTTCAGAGAAATAATTAAAACACTCCTAAAATTTGAATGGAACCACAAGACTCCAAATAGCAAAGCAATCTTGAGCAAAAGTACAAAGCTTGAGGTATCACACTATCTGACTTCAAAATATACCACAAAGCTATAATAACCAAACTAGTATGATACTGGCATAGAAACAAACATGTAGGCCAATGGAACAGAATAAAGAATCCCAAAATAAATCCACATATTTACACCCAACTTGCTTTTAACAAAGAGGCCAAGAACACACATTGGGGAATAGGCAGTCTCTTCAATAAATGGTTCTGGGAAAACTTAGATATCTACAGGTAGAAGAAAGAAATTAGACTCCTATCACTCACCATATACAAAAGAAACCAACCCAAAATGGATTAAAGACTTAGTTTCCAAACTACGAAACTACCAGAGGAAAACCTAAAAGAACCAAATTTATTTGAGCCCCATAACATTGTACATACGACATTTGGAAACAGAATGTGAGGAACAGAACTTACATACATCTTTTCTAGTCAGGTAGCTCTCCCTTATCTCTTATACTTATATCTGTATATTAAGGCAGAATTCAAGTATTGAGCCAACTACCTCAATGGAAAAAATAAGCACTAATATTTTTAATACATTTCCCATAGCACCTGACTGTAAAGCATCATCTGCATGGGCTGGGGGGTCACTGTTAAATCCCTCCTCTTCCTTTCCTATTTTCAGTGTTTACTTTGTCTTCACAGAAGCCAGGACCATCTTCTGTGACATACCTAAAGCATGTGTGAACATTCACTATAGAATGAAAAGCAGGGTTGTCTGTGATCAGTTACCTAGGAATGCTGTCCCCTGACTCAACAAGCATGAGACATGAGTCTTCCCCCCTCCAGTGGGAGGGTTACAACTTTCCAACCATCCCTGGGACCTGTGATATTTGGGCAGTTTGACTTTCCTAGCAATTTCCTGAAGATCTGCAGGATCTTTAACTCAGACAACCAGTTGCCTGGGTCAGACATCATAAGGAATTCTCAGGATCAGCATGCACATAAAAAGAGAAGAACCATCAAGGGGTGGGGCCTCCTCCTAGGGCACAGCAGCAGTGTGGTCTGTAGGCCTTGAGCCAAGTACATCTCTCTTGAGGAGGTGGCCACATGCTTCCTCATAGTCCCTTTCTTGCCTTGCAAAGTGTCCTAAAAACTTATCTGATTCCCATATACCACCACGGTTAATTTCTTTACTTCTTGGAACCCACCTTACTATAATCCCTAGAAACAGAGATCATGCCTTTTCCACTGTTCTTTTTCTTTTTGTCCTCCAGTGCTTAACATGGCATGAGGCATATAGTAAACATTTAGTAAAAAGATTTAACGTATTAAACTATTAAGTTGCCAAGGAAGGACTGGAAGCCTCGAGAACCTGAATTAATTTATGTGATTTATATGGAGATCATTTCCCTTCTATCAGGAAAACAGAAAAAAATAAGACTTAGAATTAATGTGGTTCAGGTGGGTAGAGGGAAACTGGATAGGATATAAAAGCAGAGGACTCCGAACAAATACTAATAGTGTGTTCGAGGGAGAGAGAAACAGAACTCAGTTTAGTCTTTCGGGACTCATGGATAAGCCAGAAAGAACTGTGGAGACAAACACAAGTTTAGGGCTGCCTTGCTGTGAACACTCAACCTGCCTGGATTTACCCTGGGCGCCTAACCAGTTTCCCCGGCACTTTTCCTACGTGAGGGTCTATTGATTGCACAGCTTAAGTGGGGTGTCTTATTTGTAGGTCAGACTTTCCTGTTATAATGTGCAGTTCACTTTTCATTTATTTTAAAAATCAGCGAAAGCAAAATCACCCAGCTGCTGCCTGGGGTGCTCTTCTGCTGAGATGAAGGTTAAGATTTATTAGCTAGATTCCCTTTAACATTGTTTTGTCCAAGCAAACTCTCTCTCCTGTTTGCTTTAATTGTTGGAATAAATAGGGAGATGTAAAGTAAAAGTAAATAAAGCCAGTGATCATATTCTTTGGCTTTTCATCAGTCTCTACAGGAGTTAGTAAGTTTTGAGCAACCTATTACTGACTGCATCTATATATGCTAATAACAGAATTGTTTTGCCTCAGTTGGATGTAATAAACATTGCTCACATCCCAGTTTAATGTCTATTTGAAACTTATCACAATGATGCCTACCCATGAATAGTTAATGAGATGCCATGGAGTTGGAGCAAATGACATTCTATCTACAAATAGGCTCCAGTGTCATCAGTGGCGGGTACCATCAACAGGAGAGTCACTAATATTTATGTAACACCAAATCCAGAGTTGTCCCTTTGGCCATACATACTTCATTAGCCATCTTAGACAAACACACCTTCTGAGCAGAGGTGTCAACCCATTTTGTGGCCTGTCCTCAGGATATGTCACCCTTTTCAGTAGGTAGAATGTTCTTGTTAGCATTATTTACAATACTAATACCCTAGAAGTATTGGAATGTGGGACATTGCTAAGAGAAAACCGAGTTTAAAAAATAAAGTTGGACAATAAATAAGAGCATTTGGGTACACTGAAAGAAAGTACATTCAAGAGTAATTTTGCTCTAGCTTGGCTTCATCAAGTCAGCACCTCTAGGAACTCTGGCCATAGACGAACCAAGGAAGGAGACTAAGCTGTACATCTAATGATAAAAATTATAATGCACATCCCATCTTCAAGTTTGCTAGTGACAGTCAAGTGATCTAATTTCAATACTGAAAATGTGTTTAAAAGATATTTCAATTGCTCTGTGCTCTAGAGAAAATTGTAAATGTTTTGTGTATGTATATTACATAAGTGTGTATGTGTTTATATGTAGACACACAAATATAAATATGTATGTATATGCTTCCATGTATATATATGTACATGTATGTATATACACATATATGTATATGTGTATGTATATACATGTACATGCATATACATCTATGGGTGTACACATATATGCATACATATATGACAGGGGTATGTATACCAGAGGTGTATATGTGTCTACATGCATACATACATGTATATGTATATACACATATGTGATATGTATATACACATGTAATGTATGTATATTGATATACATGCATATATGTGTACATGTGTATATCTCTATATATACACATACATATATACACAAAATATGTGTTCATACACACGCACACACACACAGAAAAGGAGAAATAGGAGAAACACAGAGATAGACCCCTAAGCAAAGAAGGTTACAAAAATTTGAGGGTACAGACATAAATAAAGCAGGGACAGAGCTGACTTCTTTTAAAACTCTCCATCTGATAGAACTCTTAGAATACTGTCTTCAGAAATATTAGCATTTAAAAACTCTTGGCAATTCCTATGTTATCTTTAAAATGAATGTTAATTTAACCACTGATACCACTTATTTTCCTCAGGTGCCCATATCACCATTCTTTACTCTTCTGCTTTCTAGGCAGGAGGAGCACCGTGGTCTGGAGCAGGGTTTCTCACACTGGGTTCCTTGGAGAAGCCTCAGGGAGTCTGTGTACCATGCAATGTTTTATGCAAGAGGTTATTTTTATTTACTTTTGCAGTTTGTTTGAGGCGGCTGTCAGTCACTATGTTTCGATGTTAAGAGGTTTTAAGAGTGATAATAAAAAAGAAGATCATGTCTTTGCCAATATACGGCCAATTCTTACATCCATATATTGTATCCCTTTGGGAATTTCTTTAATTATTATTATACTTTAAGTTCTAAGGTATACGTGCACATTGTGCATGATTATTACACAGGGATACACATGCCATGGTGATTTGCTGCATCAATCTCCCCATCACCTACATTAGGTATTTCTCCTAATATTATCCCTCCCGAATCTCCCCACATCCTGCTATCCTTCCCCTAGGCCCCCTACCCCTCAACAGAACCCAGTGTGTGATGTTCCCTTCCCTGTGTCCATGTGTTCTTACTGTTCAACACTCACTTGTGAGTGAGAACATGCGGTGTTAGGTTTTCTGTTCTTGTGTCAGTTTGCTAAGAATGATGGTTTCCAGCTTCATCAATGTCCCTGCAAAGGACATAAACTCATCCTTTTTATGGCTGCATAGTATTCCATGGTGTATATGTGCCACATTATCTTTATCCAGTCTCTCTTCAGTGGACATTTGTATTGCTTCCAAGTCTTTGCTATTGTAAACAGTGCCTCAATGAACATATGTGTGCATGTGTTTTTATAATAGATTGATTCATAATCCTTTGAGTATATACCCAGTGATGGGATTGCTGGGTCAAATGGTATTTCTATTTCTAGATCCTTGAGGAATCGCCACACTGTCTTTCACAATGGTTGAATGAATTTACACTCCAAGCAACAGTGTAAAAGCATTCCTATTTTTCCATTTTTCCACATCCTCTCTCTAGCATCTGTTGACTCCAGATTTTTTAATGATCACCATTCTAACTGGCATAAGATAGTATCTCAATGTGGTTTTAATTTGCATTGCTCTAATGACCAGTAATAATGAGCATTTTTTCATATGTTTGTTGGCCACATAAATGTCCTCTTTTGAAAAGTATCTGTTCATATCCTTCACTAACTTTTGGATGGGGTTGTTTTTTTGTTGTAAATCTGTTTAAGTTCTTTGCAGATTCTAGATATTAGTCCTTTGTCAGATGGGTAGCTTGCAACAAGTTTTTCTCTTTTTGTTGGTTGCCAATTCACTCAAATGATTGTTTCTTTTGCTGTGCAGAAGCTCAGTTTAATTAGATCCCATTTATCTTTTTTGGCTTTTGTTACCATTGCTTTTGGTGTTTTACTCATGAAGTCTTTGCCTATGCCTATGTCCTGAATGGTATTGCCTAGGTTTTCTTCTAGGGTTTTTATGGTGTTGGGTCTTATGTTCAAATATTTAATCCATCTGTAGTTAATTTTTGTATAAGGTGTCAGGAAGGGGTCCGGTTTCTGCTTTCTGCACATGGCTAGCCAGTTTTCCCAACACCATTTATTAAACATGGAATTCTTTCCCCATTGCTTGTTTTTGTCAGGTTTGTCAAATATCAGATTGTTGTACACGTGTGGCATTACTTCCAAGCCTCTGTTATGTTCCACTGGTCTATATCTCTGTTTTGGTACCAGAACCATGCTGTTTGGATTACTGTAGCCTTGTAGTTTAGTTTGAAGTCAGGTAGTGTGATGCCTCCAGCGTTGTTCTTTTTGCTTAAGATTGTCTTGGCTACATGGGCTCTCTTTTGGTAAGTGTCCAGGAATTCATCCATTTTTTCCAGGTTTACTGGTTTATGTGCATAGAATTGTTTGTAGTAATCTCTGATTGTAGCTTGTATTTCTGTGGAATCAGTGGTGATATTCCCTTTATCATTTTTTATTGCATCTATTAGATTATTTTCTCCTTTCTTCTTTATTAGTCTGGCTGTCTATCTATTTTGTTGATCTTTTCAAAAAACCAGCTCCTGGATTCATTGATTTTCTTACTGAGTTTTTTTGTGTCTCTATCTCCTTCAGTTCTGCTCTGATTTTAGTTATTTCTTGTCTTCTATTAGGTTTTGAATTTCTTTTATCTCCTCTAGTTCTTTTAATTGTGACAATAGGGTGTCAATTTTAGATCTTCCTTTGCTTCTCATGTGGGCATTTAGTACTATAAATTTCTCTCTAGATACTGCTTTAAATGTGTCCCAGAGACTCTGGTATGTTGCGTCTTCATTCTCATTGGTTTTGAAGAACATCTTTATTTCTGCCTTCATTTCACTGTTTATCCAGTAGTCATTCAGGGGCAGGTTGTTCAGTTTCCATGTAGTTGAGTAAGTTTGTTGAGTTCTAATTTGATTACTGTGGTCTGAGAGGCTGGTTGTTATGATTTCCATTCTTTTGCATTTGCTGAGGAGTGATTTACTTTCAATTATGTGGTCAATTTTAGGGTAAGGGTGATGTGGTGATGAGAAGAATGTATATTCTGTGGATTTGGGGTAGAGAGTTCTGTAGATGTCTATTAGGTCTGCTTGGTCCAGATCTGAATTCAAGTCCTGTATATGATTGTTAATTTTCTGTCTCATTGATCTAATATTGAGAGTGGGGTGTTAAAGTCTCCCACTATTATTGTGTAGGAGTCTAGATCTCTTTGTAGGTCGTTAAGAACTTGCTTTATGTATCTGGGTGCTCCTGTTTTGGGTGCATATATATTTAGGGTAGTTAGCTCTTCTTATTGCATTGATCCTTTTACCATTATGTAATGACCTTCTTTGTCTCTTTTGATCTTTGTTGGTTTAAAGTTCATTTTATCAGAGGCTAGAAATGCACTCCTTGCTTTTTTTTTTTTTTTTTCCTTTCCATTTGCTTGGTAAATCTCCCTCCATCCCTTTGAGTCTATGTGTGTCTTTGCATGTGAGATGGATCTCCTGAATACGGCACACTGATGGGTCTTGACTGTATCCAATTTGCCAGTCTGTGTCTTCTGATTGGAGCATTTGGCCCATTTACATATAAGGTTAATACTGTTATGTGTGAATTTGATCCTGCCATTTTTATACTAGCTGGTTATTTTGCCCATTAGTAGATGCAGCTTCTTCATTGTGTCGATGGTCTTTACCATTTGGTACATTTTTGCATTGGCTGGTACTGGTTGTTCCTATCCACGTTTCCAGCTTAGAGAAGAACATAAATGATTTGATGGAGCTGAAAAACACAGCAGGAGAACTTCGCAAAGCATACACAAGTTTCAACAGCCTAATTAATCAAGCAGAAGAAAGGATCTCAGAGATCAAAGATCAACTCAATGAAGTAAAACAAGAAGGCAAGGTTAGAGAAAAAGGGGTGAAAAGAAATAAAGCCTCCAAGAAATATGGAATTATGTGAAAAGACCAATCTATGTTTGATAGGTGTACCTGAATGTTATGGAGAGAATGAATCCAAGCTGGAAAACACTCTTCAGGATATTATCCAGGAGAACTTCCCCAACGTAGCAAGGCAGGCCAACATTCAAGCCCAGGAAATACAGAGAACACCACAAAGATATTCCTCAAGAAGAGCAACCCCAAGGCACATAGTTGTCAGACTCACCAGGGTTGAAATGAAGAAAAAATGCTAAGGGCAGCCAGAGAGAAAGGTCAGGTTACCTACAAAGGGTAGCCCATCAGACTTACAGTGGATCTCTTGTTAGAAACCCTATAAGCCAGAAGAGATT
>PVKP010021381.1:0-39233 GCA_004027715.1 Plecturocebus donacophilus | reverse complement strand
AAAAAAAAAAAAAAAAAAAAGAAGAAAAAGTTATAGCATTCGATGGCCCTGTAGTTAATAATTTTTTTTCAATAATGGTTTCAAATATAAAAGAGAATTTTGAATGCTCCCAGCATAAAGAAATAATAAATATTTGAAATGATAAATATGCTAATTACCCTGATTTGAATATTACACATTTGTTTACAGGTATCAAAATATAATATGTGCCCCATAAATATGTACAATTTTGTGTCAATTAGAAATAATGTTCAACTTTTAAAATATGGATTTCTACTGTTTGGCAGTCAGTGTCTGTTAGAATTGGACATATGCCTATCCTGCAAAAAAAAAAGAAAAAAAAAAATTTTAAGTAGGGCAAGAGGAGTGGAAAGCACATTGTAAACATAATTAGCCAAAGAGTTGTCGAGTGCTACATCTCCTTTATTCCAAGTCCTTCAATACTGAGACCAGGAGGATATCTGAGAGTCACTCAGGTACAGAAATGGTTTTGGTCACTGAGGAAGAGGAATGAATGTTTTCCCTTTTTTCCCCCCGCTCTGTACCAAACTGAAAACACTCATTTTCATATTAATTTATGGATTCCTTCAGCTTTTTACCCCATTTAAACTTAATACTCAAACAAAAAGTTTTACACATAAAAGCATTCCTTTGGGAGATCTTCAAATCCAAAATAAAAGAAGTAGGTATCTAAGCAGGTAAGTCCACTATGAAAAAATGAAGAAAGATTATTTTTTTAAAAAATTAAATTCGGCAAAAGGGAACAAAAAATCTCAGTTGTTTACAATGGTGTGAAGATGGAAGAGAAAAAATATTTGCAGGAAATATTTTGAGAAAAGAAGAATATAGTAATAATTATAATAGTAAACGAACTACTATATATTAAGTGCCTAATACCAGCCAAGAATTCACACACTATATATCACAGAAACCATGTGAGGTTGGTATGGTTGTTTTCATTCCAAAGATAAAGAATTGAAGTTCACAAAATCTACCTGAAGTTACATCAGTGAAAAGTGATAGCATCAGGATTTAAACAGGGATATCTCTGACCCAAAAGCCTGCATTCTTAGAACTAGAATACACAGTCTCCTATTAGAACAAAATAGAAAGGGTAGGCTTAGTAGATGACAACTGATGTACTAGTTTAACTAATAAAAACTTACAACTTTATTTAAAAAGAAGTACATAATTTAGAAGAATGCTTCAGAGGAAGTACATAATTCAGAATAGCAGTGTCATGACATAAACAATGGTTGAGAAGAAATATTGTCATGTGAAATGAATAAGAAAGGGGGTATTAGACACAGACACGGAATTACAAGAATAGACGAGGGCAGTAGTTTAAAGAATTCACAGCCCAGGATTCAACTTTGAGGTGAGGGAGACGCAAGACAGGAAATGGTAGCAAGATCACTGGTGAGGGCAGAGGTTGCAGCTGACATTGTGAAACAGTTCAGTCTTTTTGGATGATGATTTTGTAATATAATTCAAAATCAATAAAATGTTCATGCTACATGAAATTGGAATCACACCTCTGGAAACTTGGAAGTGTAATTTAAAAAAAGCAGGGAGGGGTCTGTGGGGAGGTAAAGGAGCATGACTGAACAAAGATACTGATAGCAGCATGTATTTATGAAAGAAAACAAAAACTAGTAATAATATGGATATTTGTGGAAATATCTGTAAACTATGAAATATTATATAAAGCTATGAAAATGCTAAATGTGATTGCTTAGAAACCTCAGAAACTATTTAAAATTGGTCAAATGGAAACGTAAAGCATTAATTTTGCATGCACTATAATACTAGCTACAATTTTTGGACACTTACTATTCGCTGAATTCTGCTCCAAGGTGTCACATGCATTAACTCACTGAAAGTTAATAAGTAGGCCAGTGCAGTGCCTCACACCTGTAATCTGAGCACTTTGGAGGCCAAGGTTGGGAGGATTGCTCGAGCCCAGGAGTTCAAGACCAGTCCAGGCAACATGACAAGACCCGACCCTGTCTGGGCAAAAACATCAAAAGAATTAGTTGGGCATAGTGGCACACACCTGTGGTTCCAGCTACTTGGGAGCCTGAGGCAGGAGGATTGCTTTATCCCAGGAGATGAGGCAGTAGTGAGCCATATCAATGCCGACGCTCACCAGCCTGGGTGACAGAGCAAGACTCTATCACAAAAGAAAGAAAAGAAAAAGGAAAGGGAAATAAAAGAAACCCAAAAATCACTGAAGTGGAATTAGCATGACTTAGAAGTAGAATAAAAGTAGAATAGACTGTTTTGTTTCTACTCTGTATAAGGCCTTGTAGTGTTTTATGAGATTTCTCTGATCTTGGCTCACTGCAACCTCCGCCTCCTGGGTTCAAGCAATTCTCTTGCCTCAGCCTACTGAGTAGCTGAGATTATAGGCGCCCACCACCTCACCCAGCTAAGTTTTGTACTTTTAGTAGAGACAGGGTTTCTCCATGTTGGCCAGGCTGGTCTCGAACTCCTGATCTCAGGTAATCCGCCTGCCTTGGCCTCCCAAAGGGTGAGCCACCGTGCCCAGCCTCTGTTGCTTTTGGTTTGGTCCGAGGAAGAGCTCTCACCATGTTGTCCAGGCTGGAGTACAGTGGTCACTCACAGGCGCCATCACAGCTCATGCAGCCCCCAACTCCAGGCTTCAAGCAGTCATCCAGAGTAGCTGGGACTACAAGCATGCACTACTGCACCTGGTCTGATCTTGCATTTTTTACAAGTGATTGAAGGTTTGTGGCAACTCTGCACAGAGCAAGTCTGTTGGTGCCATTTTTCCAACAGCATGTGCTCACTTTGTGTCATTGTGTCACATTTTGGTAATTCTCACAATGTTTCAAACTTTTTAATTATTGATATACCTGTTATGGTGATCTGTGATCAGCGATGTTTTATGTTACTGTCGTAATTGTTTTGGTGTGCCACAAAGCACACCCATATATGGTGGTGAACTTAATCAATAAAGGTTGTCTGTGTTCTGACTGATCCACCCACCAGCCATTCCCCTGTCTCTCTCCCTCTCCTCAGGCCTCCCTATTCCCTGAGAAATAACAGTATTGAATTTAGGCAAGTTAATAATCCTACAATGACCTCTAAGTGTTCAAGTGAATGGAAGAGTCACAAATCTCTCCTTTTAAATCAAAAGTTAGAAATGATTAGACTTAGAGAGGAAGGCATGTCAAAGCTGAGACAGGCCAAAAGCTAAGACACTTGTACCAGTTAGCCAAGTTGTGAATGCAAAAAAAAAAAAAAAAAACTTCTTGAAGGAAATTAAAAGTGCTACTCCAGTTCATACATGAATGATAAATAAGCAAAACAGCTTTATTGCTGATATAGAGAAAGTTTGAGTGGTCCAGACAGAAGATCACACCAGCCACAACATTCCTACAAGCGAAAGCCTAATCCAGAGCAAGGTCCTAGCTCTCTTCAGTTCTATAAAGGTTGAGAAAGTTGAGGAAGCTGTAGAAGAAAAGTCTGAAGCTATCAGAGGTTGATTCATGAGGTTTAAGAAAAGAAGCCACGTCTATAACACAAAAGTGCAAGGTGAAGCAGCAAGTGCTGATGGAGAAGCTGCAGCAAGTTATCCAGAAGATCCACTTAAGATCATTGGCAAAGGTGGCTACACTAAATAGTAGAAATTTAATTTAGACTAAACAGCCTTCTATGGAAAGCAGATGCCATCTAGGACTTTCATCTCTGTAGAGGAGAAGTAAACCCCTGGCTTCAAAGCTTCAAAGGACAGGCTGACTGTCTTGTTAGAGTTAATGCAGCTGGTGACTTGAAGTTGAAGCCAATGTTCATTTATCATTCTAAAAGTTCTAAGGCCCTTAAGAATTTTGCTAAATCTATACTACCTGTACTCTAGAAATGGAACAACGAAGTCTACCTTCCATCTGTTTTCAGCATGGTTTACTGAATACCTTAAGCCCACTATTGAAATCTCAGACAAAAAGATTTCTTTCAAAAATTACTGTTCATTGACAATGCACCTGGTCACCCAAGAGCTCTTTCAGAGTTATACAAGGAGGTTAAAGTTGTTTTCACTCCTGTAGCACAACATCCATTCAGTAGCCCATGGATCTAGAAGTCATTTCAACTCTCAAGTCTTATTATTTAAGAAATTCATTTTGTGAGGCTATGACTGCCCTAGATTAGGATTCTTCTGATGGATCTGGGAAATGTAAATTGGAAATCTTCTGGATAGAATTCACCATTCTAGATGCCATTAAGAACATTCATGATTCATGGGAGGAGGTCAAAATATTAGCATAACAGGAGTTGGAAGATTGCTAGCATTTTTTAGCAATAAAGTATTTTTAAATTAAAGAAGGTACACTGCTTTTTAGACATAATGCTACTGCACAGTTAATAGACTACAGTATAGTGTAAACATAACTTTCACATGTTGGGAAACCAAGACAATTGTGGAACTCACTTTATTGAGATATTTACTTTATTCTAGTGGCCTAGAACAAAACTTGTAATATCTCTGAGGTCCACCTGTAGTAAAGCCTACACAAAATGTAAGAAGAGAGAAATATTTCCCTGGCTCTGTCAAAAAAAAAAAAAAAGTAAATGTATCTTAAATGTATCATTTGTGTTTGAAAGTGTAAGCATTTCATACTATATAATCTTTTTTTAAATCAAATGGGATGAAACATTGTAAAAAGATGTGTACACTCAAATTTTCAAATTAGATTTAATTCCTCCGCATTTTGGAAGTTGTAGCAAAGAGAAAGACATATTGTTTTCTTTAGGATATGACTGTATAAAATGAAAGAGTTATATATGTGTTTGTGTGTGTGTGTATATATATATGTACACTAAATATCATATATACATATGTATATCTATTTAAATATTTCTTCCATTAATCATTTCATATGACCTACTAAAAATAAATCCCAAAGGCATGGTGCAATAAATGACATCACATCTAACTTTTGCAAACAGCAAACTGTCACTGTAATGGCACATATCATTTTAATCTAATTCCTAGACTATACCCTTCCAATTCTTAAAGGTGATTTAAACTATACTCAAGCTTAAAAGATTTTAACTTTAGTTAATGCCATCTTCATTTTTGCCTGAACCTAAACTATTAGGAGCAAACTAATGCAGCAAAGCAGTCAGTGATATTGTTATAAACAAAGGGGATATTTTCTTGCATGACTTCTGGAAAATGAGTTTTTGACTCTAGACAAACCACGTGTGTATTGTTTCAATGGACATCAAGAAATTACTAACTTAATGGCTGTAAAAAGAAAATAGTTAAAGCTTCTATATAGCAAATACTGAACTGGATTGTGCATATAACACATACAAGTTTTTTAAATACTCATATTACATACCATGTAAAAGAGATCCTACGATTGAGTGTCGTGGGCAAAGGAATTTTATTCCTTGTTTCTAATACTATTTCAAATGGAATCATTGAAACCTTGATTAAAAATGTATACTGGTATCTCAGGTCAGATATTAGGGAATAGGAATGTGCTTTTTAAGACCCATTATACAATTTTTGTGATTTGAGGAACAGATAATAAGAAACAAAATGATACATAGGTTTTAAAAACATAAAGCTTGCAACACCACCTATCTTTAAATTTCTTCTGCCAAAAGGTTATATAAGGAAATAAAATTATCAAATAGAAGAGCACATGGAGGCATACACCAGCATGTAAAAATCAATTTAAGAAGTGCGACTGCAGTTGTCTTTCCTGGGTTTTTAATTATGTGTTTGTTTGCCATGGTGGCCTAATTTAGTCAAGTAGATGAGCCAACATTAAAAGCTGGTAGGAGAGGTAAGTAATCCCCAGGGTGGGCTGCTTGTGCTCAAGAGTTTAAAAGCTACATAGACAGAGGCAGAAACCAAGGCACATTTGAGAAGGGGTCCGCATGACAAACAGTGAAAGGCGAGCAAATCAAATTTTTCACAATTAGTTGAACAACAACTGTGACAGGTTTAGCGCTTAGCATTTTCATTTGTGTGCTCAAATTTGGTTATCTGTCCTCTTTTATGCAAATGCGATGTGACAGGAGAAGCTGGGGGCACTGGAGCAGGCCAATCATTCACAACAGGGGCCAGGGCTGAGCGGCTGAGAGGCCCAGAGTAAATGGACTGAATACTGATGGATAAATGACATAAGCCACGCTGAAAGCCTCATGAACTGATTTAAAACTTCTAAGGGAGGATGCCAAGAATATAATTATGCTTTATGCCCCAGCCTAAACTGTCAGAAATAAAAAGATAAAAGAAGAATATAAATTGTACCAAATGAATATTATCAGCATTCATAATTTAACTAAACCCAACATGTTTATCCTACATTGGAAAACAGATAAGATTGGAAAGCTGTGTTCTTCTACCACAGGCCTTAGAACTGAAGCGAAGTTTAAAAATTTACAAGTGAAGCCCAATGGAAAGGAACTGGAGGTATCACAGCCTTCTTCTTAATGGGGTTCCATCTCTAGGAGGGCAAGCATTCCCTCTACAAAGGTGGTATAGACAGTTCATCTTTAAATGTATCTTGACTCCACTGTACTAAGATGATTTTGCAAAGAGAACAGGTGCAGGGTGACATCTCCTTTGGATATAGGGCCTTAGGAGCACACTCACTAGCACCGAGGAACTTCTGAGGGACCATTTTTATGAATTTCTTGAGGGTCTGTCCTCTGTCCCACCCAGCACTAACAGTCTATAATTCTATCAGGTTGAAGCAGTTGAAAGACACTAGAGCTTGTTAGCTTGTTTGCTTCATCGAGATCTTACAATTTTATCTTCTCTCCAAGTTCTTAAAAAATGCTTTAAAACACTAAATTTCTTAGAGAACAGTTGCCTATCTGAAAACAGGAATCTCAACTATTGTCTTTGGTTCTTTTCAACATGACTGCAATTTCTCTATTATATTATTAATATCACTACTCATACACACAAACAACATTCTGAAAAGACATCAACGATTTTAGACAAAAAGACAGGAAAAGTCCACATATATGTATCTTATAAGTAAGTAATATAGATATAAAGGGAGAATGTAATCTTAAATTCTTTTTAGAAAAAGGGAGGATACCGAACAGTACAACACAATATAAAAGGAGGCAGAAAGTAAAGATGGTAGCAAAGTCAAACCATGTTTAAATGAGTTGAGTAATGCCCATATTCAAAAAACAAATATATAAATGTTAAAATAAAATATAATTTTCCTCAATAGTTGATGCTATTAGCTAATAGAAGTTTTTCCATTCTAGAAGAATCTTTGACATAATTTGTTACCTTATTCCATCTCCTAAAATTTATCATTGTTTGCCACAGTATTAATCACTATAAAGAATGTCACAAAATTCAGAAAATATTAATTGGTACACATATGTATTTAAAGGAACATCAAAATCAAAATATGAATACCTTGTGCAATGTGCTAACATGTACAAAGTAATTAAATGTGTCTCACATTTAAGACACCAGAATAATATAAATAAAAGGGCAAACCACGTTTAAAATTTTTATAGAAGTAAAAATATATGCACAGAAAAGTGCATAAATCATAATTGTGTATACTGGTGACATTTCCTAGTAAACACACTGTGTAACCACCATCCAGATCAAGAAAGGAAGGGTTCCCAGTAGAGCAGAAGCTCCTGCCACGTCCCTTCTTAGTCACTGATTCCTCCAAATGTAACCACTTGTAAAACAAATGCAGCTTGTTTTTACTTGCTTTTGAAATTCATACAAATCAAATTACATAAAATCTTTTCTTTGTGTTTGTCTTCTTTTCTGTGTGAGTGTTGGGGATGGGAGGCATCTGACTTTACTCAGTATTATGTTTGTGGCATTTATCCATATTGCTGTGTAAGCAGTAGCTTATTCTTTTGCTTTGCGTGACATTTCATTGTATTTACAGAATATTCCACCATTGGTGAACGCCTAGGTTACTTTCAGTTTGTAGCTATTACAAATGCTGCTATGGACATTCTTGTACATTTACTTTGGTACACATATATTTTCATTTCTACAGAGTATAGAACTAAGAGTGGGATTGCTGGGTCTTTGAATGCACACATATATTTTAAAACGAATGTATAGCATTAATGGATCTCCATAGCAGTTTTCTAAAATGGAACAAAGCACTCTATATAGTAAAGGAACACACTGTACCCTGTGAAATTTTGTTTAAGGTTGTCAAACAAAAAAGCTAGAAAAAAAAATTGGCCAAAACTAAATACACACACCATATGCACAACTCAAATTTAGAAAACAATGTGCCTAAAATAAAACCTAAATATTAATATCTCCTAGTGCTGCCCCAACTGTGTATGCCTCACTGTGAAAGGATAGGAGGGGTAGTCTTGCCTGTCAACTCTGATATAATCTGCTTAACGAGTTCATTAATTGTACTGTAAAATGATGACCTTGTTGAGGGGTCTCTCAAAAACTGCAATGAGGCTACAACTAGATATATCTGCCTACAAAGTCTAATCTTATATGGCAGACATGGCACCTAATCTATAGCATTCAGAACATGGACCACATGTTTATTTCTCTAACACATCTGGTTTTATTTTTTTAGAACAACAAAAGGTTTGTTGCAGTCTTAATCTGTAAATGTGCTTTTCCAGTAGGTCAAATGGGCAGAGTGCTCACTGTTCAGCCTCATATATATGCTCACCCAGGAGAGGCCCCAGACTACTTGAGAAGCCTAATTAGGCTGCTCTGTTGCCATGATAGGAACATGCAGCTTAAGATGCAAATCCAGTTGCTAACTATCTACTGGGCATGCTAACACATGGCGACAGCTCCAAGGATCAGCAATGAAACCCTGTGGACAACGCTGAAGTCTGTCAGGGGAATTTGCAGTGCAGTTCACGTTGCTCTGCCCAACAGTTTTCTTTTTCCTTCCCTACATTCCTCCCTCCCTTCCTTCCTCCCTCCCTCCCTTCCTTTCTTTCTTCCTTCCTTCCCTCCTTTCTTTTTTTCGACATCTTACTGATTTAATTATTCTGAGTTTGGGAAAGGCAAAAATAAAAAACGGTTGTTAGAGGAGACAAAATTTGTCATTAAGTATATAAACACAAGAAATATTTACAGCTAACATTGCAAAATCACACAACAAGCAACAATGGTTATTAGAAATGTAACTTTTTTTAAAAAAGCAAAGTCTCAAGTTAGCCAGATCTGGTGGCACATGCCACATACCTGTAGTCCCAGCTACTCAGGAGGTTCAGGTGGGAGGATCACTTGAGCCCACGAGGTTGAGGCTGCAGTGAACCATGTTTGTGCCACTGTACTCAGCCCAGGCCACAGAGCAAGACCCTGTCTCAAAATAAATTAATTAATTAAATAAGAGTAAGGACTGTTTTCAAAAATGATTTAAGAATATACAAAAAGCCACTGAGAGTTAACAGATTATTTGGTGACAAAAGGAAACCACTACTAACAGGAGAATAGAATAATTTAGTTATTTTTATAGAAAAAAAATCTAATTTTACTTCTTTTGTACATTATTCATATAGTAACTTATAGTAAAGGATTTATTAATATAACTTCATATGTATTTTGTCATGCTTGGAAATATAAATACAGATAGGCAATGGCTTTAAAGTTTTTGGCTATGGTTTCAAATTAAAATTAACTCAATATGATAAATAAAATAATTTATGCATTATAGTATTACCTTCTTGATAAGCTGTAACTTTTTGATAGACATAAATCATATTTGTCATCTGCTATATATATTCATATTTGTAATTATTTTTACCTTATATAATCAGCCATTCATATTACCTTTCTTCATTTTTTATTGTATGAGTCTATGTAGTCTATGTATGAAGTTTTTTTAAAGTATGAGTCTAGGAAGTCTATATATGAGTATATGAGTAGACAAAATTAACGTATGATGATAGGACTCAGAGCAGTGGATGCTTCTTTTCTCCAACAGTTTACAGCAGCTCATAAGGAGCAGGAGTTGGAATCTGGATCTCATCCCTTCCCAAAGGCCTCAGGTCTGAGAATTCTCCTACTTCTCTCCAGAAACCAACACCATCCAGAAAGTTTTGTGGTTTTTTTCCTTAATTTTTTTTTTTTTTTTTGCTTTTTTCTTAACTGTGTTTTAGGTTTTGGTTTTTTACACACATTAATAGCAAAGTTTTCACTCACTAGTACCCAATCACCTTGTCCCCACAGATTTCACATCACTGTTCTTCAAGGGACAGACTCCTCTGTTGACCTCCCTCTCACTGTTCCCTCATGACACTTTACTGTCATTCTCCAGCATGAGATACTCTTTCCATCTCTACCTCCCTGGAGAAGCTAGGTCCTCTTCTGGGAAGTCACTCCTTCCCAAAACCTCACACAAATTCTCTGAGGAGCACCCCCACTTCCCCCTTCTCAGCTAGTGCATCTTCCTCCATTCTCTCTGAGCACCCAATTTTGGTCAGCACAATTCTGTTCTCTCCCTTCCAAGCTGTTCCCAAGTTTATCATCCAGGGATATGTAAGTTTCCATCTGAAAAGCATCATCCCTCATCTCCTAGGCAGTCAAATCTCATTTCCAGGCCCACATCTGACTAATTTCCTAAATATCAGAATAATAATTAACAATGATACATCAATTTTCTAGACTCCATCTTAACCAAAACAACACACACAAAAAATTACAAATAACTTCTGGGAAGAAATTCTTTTACCAATCGCACCAAAATGCTTGAACTATCTGCTCAAGGATAATTTTTATTCATTCTGGAACACTCAGCTCAGGTGTCACCTCCTCTGTGGAATCTGCAGCAAATTTCTTGAGACAGAGTTAGTCATTTCATTTTCTGGGCTTCACAAGATCATTATAGCATTTAACACGTTGTATTATAATTACCTGCTAGGAAGTCTGCCTTTCCCACTGGGCCATGAACTCCACAAGAGTGAGAACTGTGTCTTATTCATCTTTCAATCCTCCATTTCAATTCAATTCTGCAAATATTCAACACCCAGCACTGTGTCAATTTCAAAGTTAGTGCTTAATAAATATTTCAGGAGAGAATAAAAGAGTGAAGGAAGATAAATTTACATTATCTTAAAAATTCTTTCAAAAAAATTCTGGCAGAAACTTTTTTTTTATTTCTACTTCCAAGGAAAAAGTATTTTTCCAAAATCTATACTTAGATAGGGATCCTCAAGATTTGTTTTTCCAGTTTGTTTTATGTTTATAAATATAAATTTAAGTGATAAATATCTTGAATTATATGGCATAGTACAAGGGACCTCAGAGGCAATCTCATCCAAGGAGACAGCTAATATATGGCACTCGTGGCCTGCTCTCCACCTCCTGCACCCATAGCAGACAGCACTAATGGATCATGGCATACTTCCCTATTAAGCCCATACTCAGCTTAGAATTCTCAACTCAGCACTTACAAGCTGCTTTCTAGAGTTGGTGGTCAAGATGAATCCTGCTTGCCATCCTTAATTTAGTTTATTCTCTCTTATTGCAGATAAGCAGAGTGAGGTCCAGAAAGGTTAAATGAATATGCTTAGATTACAAAGTTAATTATTAGAGCCTGAACTAGAACCCAGGTCACCTAAGTCTCTTTCCACTATAATACACTTTAATTTTATAGCTATAGGAATGAATACTTTATAGTAAATGTTAGTTTTGGTCATCACACTATATGTATATACAATGATGAACAAAACCAACATTTTTACACTATATACATATATGTATATGTATATATATGAACGAATCAATATTTTCTATGAATTATTTATTCCTATTTATCAGCTATAGAATATATATGTTATATAGTCACATATTTGTGTGTGTTTTATATTACATTACATATTACAATATATATGTTTCTAAGTCAAAAGTGAGGTAGCTCTAAAAGTGTGTCATAAAAATACTAAAATCCAAAAGAATAGAATGAAAAACAAGCATTGGTCAATTTAACTGGTGTTTTTCTTATAGCTTATTAGCATATGCAAGATATATTTGGAAAAAAATAGCTGTGGAAATTAGAATTTAAGACGGATTATATATATTATTTTAGTCAAGGGTTATGGAGTTGGTAACATTTACTAATTTCCACTGTATAAATTCAGCTCATCCTCCTCTTGTGCGATGACACTGACATCAATATAAGGGGGAATCAGAGAGGATCCCAGAATTGTCTTAATGTTACTGTTTAGGCAACTCCAATGCTAGAAGTACCTCTCTTTATCACACAAATGTGTAAAAGAATGAATGTTAGAGAAAACAAGAAATATATTAAGAAATGAGTACAAACCACTGTTTTCTTTTTCAGAGCATGAGTATATAATCCTCCAAAGGGATAAAGTTGTTTCTTCCAAGTGGGTCAGCAGGGGTATGAGAAAGAAACAGAGAAAGTTGAAATAAATAAAATCTCAGATTCTGTAGCCTCTTTTTCTTTCCATGGCAAACCGAAAGATACTCTCAAAGAATCAACACCCAGGATACCTCATTACCAGAAATACAGGAACAAATGAGAAAGGAGGTAAAGAATAAGCAGCCCCACAGCCTGAGAATAGATAAAAGAAGACAAGCAAAAGTCTTAGACACAGAATCACACAAAGGTTAGCCATTTGAGGATAAGAAATGAAATAAACTATTAGCAAATAACAACGGTAGTTTTTGTGGGGGAAAAGAAGTCTGATTTCTGTGGACCAAGAAAAAATAGTTGTAACTGAATTCTGGTTGATATTTGGGCTACATGTGTCCATTTGTATCACTGCGTGATTTACAGATGTAGTCGACTTATGACAATGGCCCCATAGACATGCCTCTTCAGAGACCACAGGTACTAGAGCAATCCTAGTTTGCCAACAATCCCTGGGAGGAATGGTGATGGCAACTCTGGTAGTTATTTGCCTACTGTCTCTCAGATTCAACCCAACCCTTCTATATTCAGCTTTGTAAATGTCACAACTAGGTGTCTGAAAACTGTATTTCCCACACTAACTTGACAACTGGCTTTCGGTCAGATTCCCACCAAGGTGGGGAAGAGGCTGCTCCAGTGAGAGCATCTTCCATCTCTTGTGTGCATCCCTGCAGCATCTTTTATCACCTTTAGAACCAGTTGTGTGTAGTTCCCCCAGAAGTCCAAGCACCAACTCTGAATCAGTCCTTTTACCATGACAGATATCTGTTCCCTTCTATTTTTAGCCCTGAGGCAGCAGCAACCCTCCTCCTTAACTTCTAAGCTGTTATAACCAACATTGCATTAACCATTTTTGTGAATGTTACATGAGTTTGTCACTGGGAAACAAGAAAGCAACACAACTACATGCTTTGCTGTATGTTCACTAACTGAATAAAAGATGCACAGTGACCAATCACTGACAGATTTTGAAAGAAGCAACATGAATCTTCAGGGATCATGATTTAGGTCTCTTATTTACACAGTGATTTGCAGACTAAAGAGATAATGGTGAAGTTTGTACTTTATACAATTAACCACAGTTGATACACTATGGTAACTGATATTTAATCATGGTATTGGGGAACTGGTGTTATTTAAAAACTGTGGTAACTGAAATTTGTGCACATCAGAAGGGTCTACAGCAAGGATCAACCATAGTTGTGTTAAGTCTCAACTATTTGGGGGTTCATAACTTCATTCCTTTTGAATTATAACTCATCTGTTTCAATAAATGAACCTCCAAACAGACTTGACTGGCTTTTTCTCTTTTAGAACAAATTCATAGTGAAGTTTTATGAGTAATAAAAGCAATCTGTTCCCTTTTAATATTTTTCCTCATGCTATTTACACATTTCCTGGTGTTCACATACTAGATATGTGAGTCATGCTGAGTCATGCCCATTGGCCCATGTGCACTGTGGGATGTGCTATTAGCTGCCTTCTGTGCAAATACAAAGATTAGATGAGAGTGGGCATCTCATGCATATGGATTACAGTTGTTTGGCACAACAGTTCAATCCTCATTTGCCATTCTTCAAAATTTCCTGCCTTACAATTCTGCATCCATGGCCTTTGCCAGTTGACATTGCTTTGTGAGAGTAGGCAGAGTATATGTAGCTTGGTGGATAGACTATGGGTGGATGTGACAATGTGCCAGACTGAGGCCTCAAGAGATATGACATGTGTCTTGTCATCCTCTCGTTCTACAACTACTCGCAGAAAAAGAGAATGCCCAAGACTCTGCCACTCCTTCTGCCTGAGCCCCAGAGTGAACACATGTGGGACAGAGGTAAAGCAAGCCCCATAGCCTTGGAGCAAAGCTTCCCAGTTGACTCCAGGGTAGATCAGCTGAACTGCAGTTAACCTGCAGATGTGCAGAATAAAAGCTTATTGCAAGCCATAAAGTTGCTGAATGTTTCATGGCACATTTTTTTTTTTTTTTTGCAATAGCTGATGAATACAAGGCAACAGTACTCACGTAGCTAATTAGAAGTCACTATCTCTATTCCAGAGCCTTCACGCCTCTGAAAGTTGGATCTCCAAAGTATATCAGAAGTAGCTAGAGTGAAAATGGAGAAATGCTGAGACTTTCCACAGGAGTCCCTATATCTAAATCTAACCAGGACTGAAGGTAAATTCAATTTACCTTTTCGAATGAGGCCTTGGAATGGATGGTGGAACTAGGCTACATCCACTTTCATTAGAACGGTCTGGGCCTTTCCTTTTCACAGAGACATGGCACTCATAGGAGAAGGTGAGCTGTTTTTTTGAAAATTACTAATCCATTAAATTATTACAATCTCTCAAGTAAATCTCTAATCTACATAATCTCACAACTCAGTAAAAAACGGTGCTATTTTTAGCTACATTTGACATATGGGGAGACTGAAATACAGACCCTAAGTCATTAGCTTGAGGCCACACAGTCAGTAAACCCAGATGCTTCACCTCTCTACTCTAGCCATATTATGCTACTTGTTTTTTAGGAAGCAGTGGTAGAAGACAACTCTTGCCCTAGAAGGATTTTCATTATCCTAGGCAAGAAGATACAGTCCTTGAAATAAACAATTCAGAGCAAAGACAAAAATGCCTTTTTTTTGGGGGGGGGGTTCTTATAGCAAACATGAGCAAAATGCATTTCTTCTTTGTATCAGGTGTTTTTATTTTCTGCTGAGCTTTGTTATCTCATCTTTCTTGCCTGGGTTTCTTTCTCTCCCCGGTACTCCTTTCTATACCTTTAGTATTCACCACATCCCTTCTTCCAATCCTCAAAAAATCCAGAGCAGCCTAATTCATTTATTTTACAAATATTACAGTGCTTATTATGAGCAAGTCATTTTAATTTTGTAAAGGACAATTAGAACATTTCAGTTGTGTTAGTTTTTCTGGGGATGGATTGCCAATGGCAATCAGCATATCCCAGTACCTGATACCTGCCCCAGTTCCAATCAAAAGAACTTTTTCTCAAAACTGACTTAAAACACAGTTCAGTTAGTTCCATGCATTTCTGTCAGCCATATCCTGCTTGGGCAATCCTTGAACGGTCAGGTCTTAACCACCACATTCTCGAAAATTCTCATTACTGTTTTCACAACCTCTTTTCTCCATCCCTTCCTGTGGTGCAACCTGAAACATCTGTCCATTATAAATAAATTCCTTTACATTATTAACCTCTTCCTTTCCACTGTCTCTTTTCTTTCAGTCTATAAAATATGCTCATGAAGTTCCTTCACTCTTTGGTATCCACCTTTCCAAAAAGAAATAAACATTCCTTTACCTAGTAAAGTCTAAGCTACCATATTAATTTTTGCCTTCTCTCCGCTGTTCACATTGAGTTCCCTGCATTCAGTCTCCACTTAACACCCCAGTTACTCTTCATTCCCCATCAGCCTGTCCTCTCCTCCCGTCAAACTGCATATGGATTTATGAATTGCTAGATCCTCTCCATCTTGATCTTATTTGACTTACTTGTTCAAGCCCTGGCTTATGAAGTTTTCTCCTTTCTTGACTTTTGTGACACCACTTCACTTTTCTTTTCTTTTCTTTTAGCAAATTTTTCATCTGCATCTGCTTCATGTGTACCTCCTCCTCTAGTTCTTGTAAATATTGGGGGCTCATCTAGCCTTCCCTCTTCACATGCTGCATGTGCTTACTGAGGAATTTCTTTCATATATATGGTTCTCAGACCTATGTCTGCAGCCTAAATGTCTCTTCTGTGCTTCTGATAGCAGATATCTGCCTACGGGACATTTCCACTTTCATATTCCACAAGGTCAACATATCAGAAATGAACTCAACTCCCTCTCTTGTCCAATAAACCTGTTCCCAACCCAACATGTTCCATCTCAGTGTATCACACAGCCACCAGCTTTGCTGCTCAGCCCACTAACTGTCCCTTTTATGCCCAATGTTCTCCGTGGTTCCAAATTATCCTCCTCACTATTGTAAAAGCACCATTAAAAACTGCAGATCTAATCATTTTACTAACCCCATCCTCATCCCTGTCCTCCTCTCCCAGCCACTCTCTCTCAAACTTTCAGACCTTTCAATGGTTCCCCAACACCTCACAATGAAGTTCAAAGTTCTTACCATGCTCTGAACTTTGTTTTTCAGACACCTGTTCTAACTTCTCCTATTTTCCTCTAAACCCTTTACATTTTAATCTCTTCATGATCCTTGCCACTCCTCTGAGTACTTATTTTCATGAACTGATAGTCACGGGAACTTTTAAAATATAAGATATTAGGAAAGAGAGTGGATAAAGCAGAAAAGGAGACTTATGGAGGCATGACAAGATGTTTGCTTATCCACTAGCTGTAAAAGTTTGGGTAGAAAATACGAGCTATGTTTAAAAGACCAGCTCTGAACAGACTGGGTTGCAGTGACAAAGACTGACAGAATTGGGATGGATCATTGACTTCTTCAGACTACAGCACAGCTCTCGTGCCCTGAAGGTACAGGGTAGAGGGAGGGGGACAATGGGAGCTGAGTAACCCCAGCAGAGCAGTGCTTTTACAGAGACCACTATGATTGGAGTGAAGACCATGGTGACAGGTCCTGATGAGTTTGAAATAGAAGAACATGAGGGGAGTAGTTGAGACCAGATATTCTAGAGCATTATTGGATATAACTGGGAGAGACAGTGAAAGGTGGTATTCAGGAGTTATGCACGTGGGGACTGGCAAATACATGTCTACTGGGTTGCAAGAAAAACTGAAGCCATCTGATGGGGACTCTCTTAATTTCACTGCCAAACCTAAAAGCATCATGAACGTGTTCTTCCCCTTACCTTGCCCCTACTTACAATAGACAGTTTGCTTCTATGCCTATCTAAGGGTAGTTCCTGTAAATGTGCTTCAGAATTTTTCTCATCCTATCTTTTCGGCTGCCCTAAGCCATCATTATTGCTTACTCTGTCTTCTTATTGAGAATCCTTTCTGTAGAGATTTAAACATAATTGCCTGGCTTCCCTTTATCCCACCTGACTTGCAAACTACACAAGCCTATCTCTCATCTACCCTTAAAAAATCTTCTGAAAAAACTTGCCTATACTCTTTCTCTATGTCCTTATCTTCCTTTGACTTCTATATTCATCATTAAAAAGCAAGCAGGCAAAACAAAACAACCACCTTCCAGGGTTACCAATAGCTTCCTTATCCTAAAATCCAAGATGTATTTTACATTTCATTTGTCTTACTTTGCAATCCTTGACACTGTTTATCATTCCCTCATTTCTAAAGCTATTTTATTTTTTTAACTTTGGCTGATTTAACTCCCTTTCCTGTTTTCTTCCTGCCTCTTTGGCTGCCCCTTCTGCTTCTCCTTTGCAGAATTAGTCTACACTACCTAGATTCTATACTTGATCTCTAGAGAGTCTAATCCTTACCCATCAGTTAAATTCAGATTTCCATATCAATAATTCTCAAATTTTATGTCTTTGCACTGCAGCCACACTGGCCTTTCAACTCTTCAAATGAACTGTATTTTGCCCCCCTATATTTTTGCACAAACTGTTCATTCTATCAAGAATATGCTCCCCCCTAGTAAACTCTTGTTCAGTTTTCAGATCTCAACTGAACTTTTTTTTTTTTTTTTTTTAGAGATGGGGTTTCTCCATGTTGGTCAGGCTGGTCTTGAACTCCTGACCTCAGGTGATCCACCCGCCTGGGACTCCCAAAGTGCTGGGATTACAGACGTGAACCACCACACCGGCCTCAACTGAACTTCTTATAAGAACCCTTTTCTCACATCATCCTAGGTAAAGTTCATTTGCCTTGCACTCCTATAACACTGTCTCTTTCCTTCAGAGCACTTAATTTACAGTTACGTGTTTGTTCCGTCTCCTCCCATTCTGGACAACTCCAACCCTCCTGATCTCTGGTAAGGGCAGAGAGGGCAAAATAAACATTAGTTGTTTTCATTGTCTTCCACCTTTTTGAGGAAGGTAAGATTGCCATTTCTCAGTCTAGAGTCTCCTTTAGTTTGCAATACTGGTGGAAGAATAAAAGAAGCAACATGCGTGTGGCACTTACTGGCATTGGTTGCAGTGAAACCTATGGGAGAAATGAGTCTTCAGTGCCTCCAGAAACTCTCAGATGAGCAAACTCAATTTATTTCTTTTCTATACCTCAAATTCTTCCTCTCTCAAGTTCATTCTTAAAAGGGAGCACACAGCCCTCCAAGGCATTTCTGCCCATCCAATATGTTGCTAATTAGATGTTATTCTGCCTTTTATTACTTTTTCTCTTTTCCAAATTAAACTTTTTGAGATATTTTAAACAGAGAGAGATACCACGTGTCCTTTTCCAAATATTCCCCAATGGTGTTGTCATACAAAACTGTAGTACAATATCACATTCAAAATACTGACAGTGATACAGTCAAGACACAGTGTTCCCATCACCATAAGGATCCCTCCTGTCACCCTACTACAATCCCACCTACCTCCCATACCTAACACATTCATATCCCCTAGCAACTACGACTCTATTTCTCACTTCTATAATTGATTTCTGTATGTTTATCCTTTTTGTTTTGGGTTTTTTTTTGCTTTTTTTGAGACAGGGTCTGACTGTGTCACCCAGGATGGAGTGCAGTGGCTCAATCATGGCTCATTGCAATCTCTGCTTCCTGAACTCAAGCGATCCTCCTACTGTAGCCTCCCAAGTAGCTGGATCACAGGCACGTTCCACCACACCCACCTAATTTTTATTTATTTTTTGGTAGAGGCGGTGCAAGGAACATGGAAGTACTTTGGTCAAGAATAGGCCAAGGTAAACATGGAGAGTGACTCTGTGAGTCTAGAGTGCAGGCGTACAACTCCACTTATTATCATAGCCACATAAACATAATATAGGGAAGTTCACCACCATAGCCATAACATAGGTTCATCACTTGGCTCTATGGCCCTATTGTCTGTTAAAGGTATAATTGCCCTGTTGACACTGTGCCGGCACAGTGACGCCCAGAGAAAGACAGAGAGCCAAAGTTGTCTGTCTTTGTAGACAGACAGAGGGGAGCCCGGACACAGCGCGGCCCGCTCGTGCCCAGAGAGAGAAAGAGTTTAGCTGCTGATCTCGAAGGCAAAGAAGAGCTGGCTGCACAGCTGTGTGTGGGGCCACCAGACTAAGCAGCTGAGACAGGGCAGACTGTGTGAGAAAGCTACTGATGACAGCTGCTACTGTATCATCTTTCACCTGCCTATGGCTACCCGTGTTCTTTCTGCTCATCTACCCTCTCCCTCGAACCTCAGCATGGGCTGGAACCTGACCCTGGGCATGACATTTGGCATAGTCATGAACTTGACAGGGTTTCCCTGTGTTGCCCAGGCTGGTCTTGGACTCCTATATACTCAAGCAGTCTGCCTGCCTTGGCCTCTCAAAGTGCTGGAATTATAGGCATGAGTCACTGCACCCGACCTGTATGTTTATATTTTATCCTGGAATCTTACTGAGCTCACTTATTTTATATATAGGATTTTGCATGTAGACAATGTTATCTGCAAATAGGGAGTTTTAATTCTTCCTTCCCAATCTCTATTTTTTTTCTTTTTGCTTTTTATTGCATTAGCTACAATTTCCAGCACTATGTTGAATTAACAGTGGTAAAAGCAGACATCCCTGCCTTGTTTCCTATCAGAGGGAAGTAATTCAGTCATTCATCATTAATGAACATTAGCTGTAGCTTTTCGTAGGTGCTTTTTACCAAGTTGAAGTAGTAACCTTCTAATCTCTAATTTCCTGAATTTTATCATTTCTTTATCATAAACACTGAATTTTGTCAAGTGCATCATCTCTGATACAATCGTGATTTATTTTTATTCAGCCTAATACAGTAGTTGATTCTAAAATATTAAACCAGATTTGTATCTCTGGAATAACCTTCATTTGGTCTTTTGAAAATATTGCTAAATTCTACTTGCTAATATTTTGCTAAAGATTTTCACACCTATATTCATAAGGATATTGGCCTGCGGTTTTCTCTGTTATACTGTCTCTGGTTTTGGTAACAGGATAATTCTAGCTCCATAAAATATTCTCTCCTTTTCTATTTTCTGGAAGAGATTGTATAGAATTAGTGTTAATTCTTCTTTAAATATTTGGTAGAATTCTCCAGTAATTCTTCCATCCCCAGACACTCTGATGTTATTAGCATGTAGCATAACCCAGGCATTGGGACTTTAAAAATCTCCCCAGGTGATTATACTGTGCAGTGTGGGAACTACTACCTTATTGCAGAGTGAATATGGCTAAGCCTATTATTATTTCATCTGTGCTTACCTTGTCTCCCTTGAGAGCCTACAATTCTAAGGCAGGACCCGGTCAACGTTTTTCTTTTTTTTTTTTTGAGCATTGATTGATTGGTCAACTGATTGAATGTTAAGCCCTTAGTGCTTTTCTTATGATTAACCAGTGATAACAGAGAATTACTGGGTTGGATTGGAATTTCTTTTTGGGGCAGATTTAAAATTATAAACTCATCTTCCTTAATGGTTATAAGATATGTCCTTCACACTTCTAAAAAACAAAGGTGGGATGAGAATCTGATGAGGGGTATATTGGAGACAGAGTCCAACATACCAAAGTTTGGGGATGCAAATGTGGCAAAGAACACTGATTTTTAATATTTTAAAAACCATAAATCCCTTCAATCAAATAAAACCTGACATAGAATCCCAATACAAGACCAGATGCTCTAGTAAAATCTTGGGCAGGAACCTTTCCCTCCCTCCCCCAACCCTTCTTAAGGCCATAAAATCTGGAGGCATGCTGTGGTCAACCATAGTTAGATCTGCACACAGGAAGGCCCTGTGTGCACACACTGGGAAAACTGCCAGGTACAACTGGACAAGAGTGGTCACAGGTAAGTTATGTAAATATGGCATAGCAAAAACCTTGGAATGTTGAACCCTGACATTAGGTCAAAGGGTATGGTTATACCCATATGTAATAATATAAATTGTGCTGCTTTTGTGGCAGGAAAGAAAAAAGGGAACCTTCATACCCACTCAGGTTGCTGATCATTACCTCTATTTTGAAGGCTTCCCCACAAGGAACACAAGAGAGACCTTGAACAGATGTGCTCTTGGATGCACCCTTTTCTATGAAGTTTTAATGTCACTTGATGATCAATAAAGCTTATCAGTTGGAGAAAAAGGCAAACTGGACTACTTGCTTCCAGGTAGCTTCTAACCTAAAACAGAACATTCACAAATGCAGGATTACATCTGTTACCCATTCTCCTCTTCCCATCTTTAACACATTAGATGGCTCTATTCTTCTGTAAGCATCCCAAATCAAGGATTTTCTCTGCTTCAATGGAGATCTTGAAAAAAAAAAAAACCCTTATTCTTCCCATTACCAAAAAATGGTTGAGATTCTATATAATATTTAATATGTAGTATTCATTTATTTTAGTATGACAAATGACAGATGAGGGCTCATAATAATCAGATCAGTAATCAAAGACTATTTTTTGCCAAGAGTTGCCTTTTTGAAATTTTTAAAAATTACCTCAGACATAACCACTGTTAAGTGCCAGTCTCCTATCATTCCTTAATTTCTGCTCTTAGGTTGATAAAAAAAATAAAATAAAATTGGAACATTACATATTCAACTACTTTGACAATTTCTAACTCCAAAACTATAAACATCTATAATTTTTAAGTATTTGTTAACATTTCCAATTTAAAAATACAAGAAATACATCAAGTTTGAAGTCATAGATAGCAAGCTTTAAAAATTGGTTTGGGCTGTAATCCCAGCACTTTGGGAGGCTGACGTGGGTGGATCACGAGGTCAGGAGTTCGAGACTAGCCTGGCCAACATGGTAAAACCCGTCTCTACTAAAATACAAAAAATTGGCTGGGTGTAGTGGCAGATGCCTGTAATCCCAGCTACTGAGGAGGCTGAGGCAGGTGAATTGCTTAAACCCGGGGGGCGGACGTTGCAGTGAGCTGAGATAGCACCACTGCACTCCAGCCTGGATAAGAGTGAGATTCTGTCTCAACAAACAAACCAACCAACAAAAACCTGATTTGGAAATGTCTTTGATATTATGATTATTCACCTGTATTTCCAGAAAAATTTGACTTATATCTTTGGGATAAATAAAAAACATTTTAACATTAAAAGTTCAAAAACGTCAAATACTTCAAACGTTTTTTGTGATTTGTACTTTTTCTTCTCAAACATCGGAAGTATGAAATGGTTTTTTATTCACCTATGTCCTAAATTTAAAATCCCCCCAATACACTGCATACTATTTTAGATAAATCAGTATCATGATTCAGAGCACTTAATACAAAACGTACTACTGCTTCAATAATACACATCTTAGATTTGTAAAGTGAAACAAAGACTGAGAACTTAAGAAAACTGTCATAGTACTGCAAACCCTTGAATATTGAATGTCATGTGTACAAAATATTCCCATTTCCATTTGAATAAAAACACGACCACTATATGATTAGCTAGCGAAAATATTCATGGTTTGCAGGACATTTTCTTTCCAATGAAGTGAATTATGCTCTCAAAAACAGACCAGCTGCTGGCGCTTATACCTGTAATACCAGCACTTTGGGAAGCTGAGGCAGGCAGATTGCTTTAGCCAGAGTTTGAGACCAGCCTGGGCAATACGCGAAACCAGCTCTACAAGAAATACAAAAATGAGACGGGCGTGCTGGTGCGTGCCTATAGTCCCAGCTACTTGGGAAGCCGAGGCAGGAAGATCACCTGAGCCCAGGGAGGTCAAAGTTGCCAAGACCAAGCCAAGCCAAGATCCTGCCATTGCACTCCAACCTGGGCTACAGAACGACACCGTCTCAAAAAAAAAAAAAAAAAAAAAAAAGATGGAACCACTATTTTCCCATTATCTAGTTTTCTTCTTTTCATAGTCCAATGATGCTTGGTGTATATCAGTATAAACCTCATGGGGAAAACACAAATTGCTTTTCTGGAGAAAAGGTGTTGGGAGTGTTGATTAAAAATAGGGAGACTTTTTTGTTAGGAGTTTTTATTTGGCGGCTCTGAATTCTCATAGTAAATACAGTATGAGAAATGAGAATTCTAGTCCTGATTCTGCCACTTAGTTTACCTTACTTAATAAAAATAAGGATTATCTTCCATACTTTTCAAGAGACTAATTATGAGACTACAAAAGTTACTTGAAAACTTATAAAACATCTGTAGTATGAAGAAAAAAAACCCTGCTATGGTATACAAAATCCTGATAATTTTGTGGAAAGTACCAGTAACAGGGTCACTACTGCAGCAGAGCTTAAATACTATATTAGGCATAACTTGGTTTCTGTTATGAATATGGAATTCAGTAAGTTCTACATTTCATAGAAAATAGCTTATGCTGTTCACAAACTTATATTGTACTTAGATATTTGTACATATTATTGGCTTTGTAAAAGATAAAATTCGAAATGTATCACGTTTTAAAAACTCTATATATAGACCATGAAGTTCTGAGAATATATCATGAATAATCAAAGGTAGGATGTTCACAGCATTGTTACTAAAAGTAGAAAGGCCTTAAGTCCCCAAAATGAGAACTGATTCATTTATATTGATTCATCTTCAAATAATGGAGGGGCTGTTAAAAATAGTATCAATATGGTAAAGGAAAAAAAGGCTACAAAGCAGTAAAAATTATGTAATCCCATTTTTAAAATATCTGGAGATCATTTATAAATGACAGGCTATCACAGTACTGTGCTTAAAAAAAATTTTACCTTTTCCACAATATTATGTGACTGAAAAAAATAATTAAGGACAAATTCATTCTTTGTGCAGAAATACTTTTCAGATTAAGACCGACAACATGCTTTATCTGCAAATAACCCACAGGGGTAGCCATACATGTCTGAGTGTATGTACACACCACATACAACTTTTTAAAATAAGTGTACCATTATGAACCAAAGTCCTCTACTTCACTAGATCTTTTAACTAAATTTTTATCAAAATTTGTGCATCTGTTGATGAGAATGTATTTTCTTGCAGAAGCAGTGTCACAAGTTACCACCTGTTACAGATGACAAGATACATGTGCAATGAAAATTGAAATAATGCAAATTCATCACTCAATAAAATTATTAAATATGAAATGAACATGCTGAATGCTGGAAAAGGAGGCCATATCATATCAGGAGAAAAATGGTTCAGATGAAAACCGTGGAAATTACAGGGTTCTGAAAACTTTCAATGCCTTTGGGAATTGATATTATAAGCACTTTATATCTAATTTCAGTTCAGAAACTATGGTATTCCTTCTTTAACATCAGAATAGTACTTTTATACTTATTCCTTACGATCAAGAGAACTTTTTGGCTGCCAAGTAGCATAAGGAGAAAATTGCAAGCAATAAAGGAGTCGGGAATTAGGGGGAAGGATCATGAGGATTTGTGTATGTGTGAAAGGAGGAGTCAGTAAGCCAGTGACATACTGGTGCCAAAACTGACATCATACAACTGAAAATGAAGAGTAAAGAAGGGAACATGAAATGTGGAATCATTTCTTCATATAAACATTTTCAGAATTCTCAACTATGTAATGCCTAATGAATGCAACTTTTTTCTAAATTAATATAACTGATGCAAGATGTAGGACAATTTTAAAACGTTAACAATTGTTTTTAGTAAGACTATTTTATTTTAAAATTTTTCAAAATATAAAAATAAACAATATGGATAACAAAATTCAACTATAAATAATAAAAATGTTGACAACTCCACATAAACATTCAATACTATAAACATTCTAAGCATATGAGTAGTTTTCTAGTTCAAGTTTTATCTTTTTTCAGTTCAAGTTTTATCATCACTTTAAAAAAATAAACAAAAAAGCTGCTACAGCTTAACCAACTGCTTTCGCTCCACTCAAAGAGCAGGGAATTTGTTTTCCCTATGCCAACCAACACAAATGGGATACTTATGGACACAGGTACTTAGACCTGGAATAATCCAGTCTCCAGACAAGAAAAGACTCCTTTGGTGTTTTTCAACAGTCCACTGAAATTGAGTTAAAATAAACCACTTATTAGAAGAAATCTTGTGCCAGACAATATGTTCTGAAGTAACATCACACCCAAAACAGGTTTAGGCTTCTGAGAATCAAAAGCAGGCATCCATAAATATTTTGCTGATACTTAAAACATTTTATCATATGAACATTCACTAAGGTGCTGGAAGGAAATCTTGGGGACAAAACAAAAAAAATTGACACATCAATGCAAAAACCTACAATGCAATAATACAACTCTTTACAATTCAAAAAATGCTCTGTAAATATTTAGGAATTACGATGCCTCCTGTTGAGTGAAGGACAGATGAGAATTTAAAGCAAAGCAGGATTACGTATTTTAGTACTAGAAAAAGTTTTCATTTGAAATAAGGGAAAACAGCCATGCTGAATGAATTTTTGGATTCTAGCCAATTAACTGCCTTCCTGTTGACAATTTTCTTTTTGGTAAGCTGGGTACAAATAAGTGTGTGGTCATTCTGCACCATATTCTTAAATTATGATTGTTTCTAATGGGCTGGGCTCTTTATCTGACTCAGCACAGACCACTTTTAGAATTATGCTGCTAGATTATAATAAATCACAAGCAATCAGATTAAAACCTAGCAAAGTCTGGACAGTGGGCTCAAAAATGATACTGAAAGGTTTTATAGCACCAATGACTTTTTCCTAAGACACTTGAGGGGCCTGTATCATTTTAAAGTATGATTTATCTTGTAAACAAGACCAAAAATATTCAGTTGATCTGTATTTTGAGCATATTTATAAACTCTATTAAAAAAAATATAGCATGACTAAAGCAGCTTAACAGTGTAAAATCTAAGTATATTGAAAAATATAAAGATGTATAAAAGGCTTTCATTATGCAATCATGCAGAGGTAAATCGCTTCAATCAATTACACAAAAGTGATTCTGTACAGTTATCTACAATAGCTCCATGAGAATCCTATTTAGGAAAATAATGAAAACCTTATCTTTAATTAATCAACACATGGGGATTTTAAATGTGTAACTGACTAGATCTCACAGCAGTTTTCAAAAAGCACAGTTATCTTGGTGAGAATCAAATCATCTTGACTTCTTATTCTCAATTGCATCTTCAATTTTGTTTTGCTTTAATTTTAAAAGCGAAAAAATGAAAAACCAAAACAAACGAAAACACCAGGATGACAAAGTTGCAGGTAGTGGCATGTGGTCCATATATCCATTAACCAATCAATATTGTTAACACCAAGTATAGTGTCTTCAGACAAACATCTTTACCCTAGCAGCAAACCACTGTTGTAGAGACAAAAAATTCTCTGTTCACAATTTAAAATACTCAACTAATTTGGGAAAGTATTTATAAACACCCTGTGGCTAGTTTGTAAATGTTAAACAAAAGTCTAACAATTGAAAAAAAAAAAAAAAAGCCTGGTAAGCTACTAGGTTCTAAGTATATTAGAAGACTTTCCAAAATATGTACTTTTTCTTTAACCAAGCCTAGAGTTAACCATGCTCTGTCCAACCAATGTGGATCAAAACAGATAATTTACATTATGATTGATGGGTTAATTACATTCTTTTTATTTTTCATGATGACAAATGCAATGCATACTCAAGGGGGAAAAAAGTTTGCAGAATATTCAGCTTCACACAAAAAAGAAGTGACTGAGTGAGTATGGCTGGATAAAAATAAAAAACAAGCGTGAATAAAAATCAGTGTAAATTGGACTTTTCTAATACAGTTACTACCAAGCACAGCTTCCAACTTCTTAAATGCCTCCTGAGAATCTATGAAGGAATACTCAGAAACTAAGTTAAAATATTTCTTATGATGCCCATTATAAAAGGGATATTGTGGGTACATATTTAGGATGAGATTTAATCATATTCTTTATAAGTAATTCTAAGCCATATTAAGTCATACTATTTATAAACAATTTGGATATACACTTCTTAAAATGGGTAAAAACCAGTCTTTACCAATGTTAGGCATACAACACTATTTCCTCTTGCTTTAAAAATCGTCTTTGATGTCTTGATTGAAAGTCAAAAAAAAATGTGAAAAAATTATGTTAAGACATTTAATAGATTTTTAAAATATTTATAATCCACAGATCATCATTTATCATTTGGAAGAAAATTATTTTCGTTGTTGGCTTTGAAGAGCTAAGAATTTTTTTAAAAAAATACTTGGGTAAATGGCCTTAGCAACAACATCAGAAAGTATACTTAGAAGAAATGCACAAGCTATTACAGTACATAAAAAAGTACTTTATCATCGATTCAAAATTATTTCAAGTGGCTATCCTACTCCCAGAAATATATCTTAAGACCCCCCAAAATTAAAACCAAACTCATGTTTAACTTTTTAATTCATTTTCATTTTAAATTGTTCATGCTAATGAACACAGTAGCATGGCTTTACAGATTTCCTAGACACAATCCTCAATTTGGCTCAGACTGAATATATGTCATCCAAGAGAATTTTTTCGTTCTTTCTTAAGGTGTTTAAAAAATAAATGGCTATAAAGTACGGGGAGAAAACATTTAAGAATAAGGTCAGAGCACACATTCAGATACACTTTGGACTCAGGTGTACTCTTAGAGAACTGTAGAGATAAAATGCTAATTATAGTACATGTAAACATCTGTTCAAATTGATAAAGAGTGAACATAAAATAATAGGATGGTATTATTATAACAGTCGTCTCCAGACAGGAACTGGTCTTGTTCTCGCAGTCACAAAGCTAAATTCAGGCAATGATGATCTCTCTCTGCTGGAAAAAGAGAAGACTATTAAAAAAAAAAAACTTTGAAAATAGCAAATAAATCTAAAACTTGAATCACATCATAAATTGACCTTCAACTTTTCTAAACATTAAAAAAAAAACTATTTGAGAAAAGAATCAAAATCAAAGTTGCAGGCAAATTACACAAAGCTGTGGGCTAAGATGATTTTAACAAAACTTTTCTGCATCATGCTTCCTTCAAACATTAAGCTGCAAAAAGATCACAGCATGCAACATATCTTACGGTCTAAAGTTTTCGTTATGAAAACTAGTAACTAATCATAGGGAAAACTTTCATACAGATGTGAGTAGGCAGAGAAATTTTAAGAAATAACAAATTACAAGATGACGTAAATAAAAATGAAAGCAGAAACAATTTTCTTAAGCTTTCCCAAAGATTTCAAAGTAATTGCAAAATACATCTAATTTCCTTAAACTCCATATGATAATCACTTCGTTAATCACACTATATGAAGTAAAATGCTATACTAAGCACAAAGGCCCACAGCAAAAATAAAAGAACATATCGAAATCAGTGCCTGGTATACAAGGAAAGGCTAATTGTGGATGATGGGAAAATGAGTAGAAGGATGAAATAAATAGTGAGGGAAGAATTTAGGAAGTACCAAGTATAAAAAGTGGATACAAAAAAAGTAGAAATTAAAAATCCTTTTAATTACATTAAGTAAAAAGCACATGATATGGTTAAACTTCAAGAAAGTTACCAAATTAGGTGTTTTTCTACTAAGTGTGATGTTTTTCGTTAGCAATTATTGGCAATGGCAGTCATGTTCACCAAAGTTTCTTTCCTAGGATTTTTAGGTAGCAACTTTGGAAAATTATCTCTTGTCATCTGATAGGTATATAATGATCAGAAAGGAAAAATTTAAGACTGCTCTTCTCCAAAGGCCTGTATACATACCTTAGAGCAATTAGCCAGCTCAAGAAGTTAACAGGAACAAGGTAGTTCCTGAGATCTGGGAAAAGGAAATTTTCTTCTTGTCGTACAAATATCATAAACTAGTAATTTAATTCTCCATTAAATTTCCATTTGTAATTTATACTATTTTATAAGAACACGAAAAGCTCCAAGAGAAAGACCAAAAAGTTAACTAAGCCAAAATTTAATGCAGGAAATTTCTGTTTTAAAAGGCAAACAGACTTTTGTTGAGAGAGAGAGTGTGTGTGTGTGTGTGTGTGTGTGTGTGTGTGTGTGTGTCTGTTTTGGGTGGAGCTTACAACATTTATCTAAATTCTAGAAGAATTAAAACTAGTTTTCTATCAGTCTATGTTGTGTGTAAGGGGGGAAAAGAAAGAAAATATATTGGTAAAATTTGCTCTTTACTCTAAAATAGCCAGTGATATATTTCAACATACCAAACAAGCAACTGCTGCTTCCTTTTTGAACCCTTATAGCCAATGGTTAGTATTCCAAGTAAGAGTGGTTGAAACTCTTTATATAGAGTCCCCCAAAATCAGTTCTAGTAAGAAGACATTTCTTTCAATTAAACGTAGTCACACTTTCTACAGGAAATTAGCTAAAACACTGAAGTCCTATCTTTATAGTAAACTATTAGTTGTCACATTTAATAGTATCACAATAAAACAAACGCTATGGAATACTTTCCCATTCTTGCAACATGTTTTCATCAAATGCTTGGGTATCAGTTAAATATAAAATTTAATTTGATATGTTACAATTATCCAATAACATTTAAAACAACACTGCTTAAGTAGCAATACAAAATATTGGGTGAAATATGTAAAACGACAACTTAACCATCCCTTGAGATAATCCTAATCAATCTTTTAACCAGTAATATACAATGTTCCTCAATTTTTTCCTGTATGAAGAGGCTACCTATATTGCTGTATCTCAATCCTTTTCCAATTCCCAACTTAGCCTGCAGCCCAGGTATGTACTAAAGCAAAAGAATCTGTTAGGAGAGCTGCAGAATTTAAAATGTGTGTTTAGTTTTAGGTAGTATATTGTTTTTGTTTTTTAAAGAGTAAACTGAGATAGAAAGGAGAATTTAAATCCATATTGTTGAGAGAATCGACTGTATCTGCATTACTAGCAAGTATTTCTATGTTCAAACTCTGAATTTAGAAGGAAAATAAAAAGTTACAACTGGGAAAAGGAAGTGCTAGTGAATACAGAAGTTCATCTCTATTTTATAGGCTGAAATGTAATTTGTGCTGGCAAATGTAAGCATGTAGTAATATTATATACAAAACTGTACCAAGAGGCATCATATAAATTACCATTACCAAATCCAAGTTGTTTCCATTGATAAAATGACAGAAAACACCAATGATAATAGGTAAGAACTTGTCTTAGATATATTAAATTGTTTTGTATCAAACACTAATAGAGTACCAGGGAAACTATAGAGGTAAAAGGGACCTTAGAGATCATCTAGTCCAACTCTTTATTTTACAGACAAGGAAACCCTGGATAAGGCAAAAGACTTGTCTGAGGCCACAGGGTTAGTTGCAAAATTGGGACCAAAAGCTAAATCTCTTATAAACTTTATCTAGTATTCTATAACTAGGTCACCTTTGGATATAAAAATTAGTGGAACGGACTAGATTGGTGGCTCTTAGCATTTCTAATCATACACACTGACAGAAACCAAAAGTGTATTTTATCTCTGAAACAGACTACAACATTTATTACCACAAAATATTAATGCCTTACTAAATGTTGTGAAAATTCCACTAAGACTACATGTGTATACCTCCATCAGTACTTGTAACCCCACTGGTGACAAACTTGAACTGTATCAATTGCTTAGCAAAATGCTCCCAGTGACTGAGGAGATCTTCAAGAGATTTTTGGAAAATTGATAAGAATTAACAAGGGAGGTAATTGTCACTCTATGATCGGAGACTTAAATATGCATTCATTAATTCATACAACAAACATCTGAGTGCCCAATATAAGCCTAGCTTTGTGATAAGCACTAGAAATAAAACGATGAATAAGACATGGTCCCCATTCCTAGAGGAGCTTGTAATCTAGTGGGGAAGACAGACATAAACCAGATAAATTATATTACAATGTAAGTACTGTAACAGAGATATGAACAAAGTGCTGTATTAAAAGGGAGGGTATAAGTATGAACTGGCGAATGACCAAGAAGTCTAATTTTGTGTAGTACCTTTGAGGCAAGACCTACCATATTTACTATAAACACAATCTCATGTTCCACTCCATCAATAATTAGGAAAGCAGCAGCAAAATAGAGTTAAAAAAAAAAAAAAACGTTGGCACTGAAATCAGATTGCCTGCATTCAAATGTACTATTTTCACCCACTACCTATCACTGGGTAAATCATTCTATCTCTATTAATCTAAGTTTCCTTATCTGTAAAATGAGAATTAACAACTCCTTCCTAATATGAAAGTACACACAGAATGCTAGTATGTATAAAGAATTAAAAAATTCAGTAGCAACTTAACACTCAGTAATATTTATAATTAGAATCATATTAATACTACAAATAATATACCTGTAAACCTAATTAATCTTGGTAAGATTTAATCCTCATTCTTTGGGACCAAACTGAAACATATTTGTCTTCTGATTCATTCAAAGCATCATGGCTTAAAACATTTTAGGTTCTAAGTTACTTGGCAATTTTAGGCTAGGAAAACTGACTAGCTATTCATGGACGGAAATAGAATATGTGTTTTCAGTTATATTATAAGGGAATTTTTATAATTTTTGAAATATCAGGCTGAGACGTACTAATCAAATTATAAAGCCAAATATCAGCATGGAGATTTAACTGGCCTTTGAAAGATTTACTTTCTTTATAATACCTGTTTGGTGTAAAGAGAAGAAACGTGAGCCTCTGCCAATTTGGCACCTTTCACGACTACTAAAAAGAAAAGAAAACAAACTTACCTAATGAATCAGAATAGCACATAGTCAACATACAAGAGACTACATAAAAATAGATCTTTGATTTAAATACAGAAGTAAAAATAATGACTTTTTGAGCAAAGTCACTATTTTGACAAGTGAAATCTAATTTTGAAATTTTAAACATAAAGGTATACACAAATTGCAAGTCAAAGCATTCCTATGAAATAGTGTTACCATCAAGAAAATATACACAACTTCAACCCCAAGTAGGGGTGTATGGGGAAGAAGAAAAACGAACAGCATCCTTAAGTTACTCCAATGGTAGAAGACTAAGTGGTGGTGGAACAATAGCTTTTGATTTTGAAGACCCCAATATGGAAGAAAGTGATTTTTAAATGTGATTTTTTAATATTATCGCTATAATCTTGAGAGGCAGAAACACTTGCAATTGAAATGATGAATTTTAAAATATAAATATGTAATCCCCCACCCCCATTCTACAAAGATGCATTTATTTCCTGGAAACTGCTACATCAACTTTCAATGATCATGTTCACTTGCAAAAGAAATCCACTTAAAAGAATCACAGTATTGTTGCAAACATCAAAGATTTTTATACAAGTATAGGAAATACACACTGAAAATATCAGACTGGAACACTTACCAAACAGTGTTTTCCTAAAGTAGTATCTATAGTACATTTCTTTATTCATATATCTTCAAATGGTCAAGTTTTCTTTCATACATCCAAAATGTAATGTGATGTTTTCTTATTCACCAAATGTTAGCTCTACTTGTAGTCTGGTTCCAAACTAATCAGCCTGCTTTTAAATTTTAAGACATTTGTTGAAAATTTATAGGATCAAACCAAACTTAAGTGGTATAATTTTTAAACATTGGATTGTACATTATTGTAAGGGTACCAGTAACCATTGTTATTAAGAATAAGTTAGTGATTATAGCTCTTTCTGTGATAATTGGGGGGAAGGGTAGGTCACCATCTGGAATGGTCTATTTTAATTTTTTTCTTTTCTTTTTTTTCTTTTTTCTTTTTTTTTAATCAAGGAACATTGTCTTGGCTTTTTTTTTTTTTTTTTTTTTTTTTTTTTTTTTTTTTTTTTTTTTTTTTTTTTTTTTTTTTTTTTTTTTTTTTTTTTTTTTTTTTTTTTTTTTTTTTTTTTTTTTTTTTTTTTTTTTTTTTTTTTTTTTGTCATTGCTTTTTTTTTTCTTTTCTTTTTCTTTTTTAAGAGACCATTCCACTTTATTATAACATCTGGATGCATAAGGACTCATGTAAAGCAGTCATACACCATTATCATTAAAACCCATATGGTAAAATACATACACAGTCCAACAAAAGGCTAATACATAGTAAAGCCTAAGCATACTACTATGTAATATTATAATACATAACTTGGAGACTTCAGTTAGAGTACTATGTTATCTATTCATTTTTGAAAACATTCATTAAGATTTTAAATGCAAATTCATTCCTTATTTGGAATAAAACAAAATCCTCTAAGTTATAACAAGTATTGGTCATAAGTTTTCAGACCTATTCATTAAATTACAAAGAACCCAAAGAATTCTGTAATGTCCAGTATAAGTATGTAATAAAAACATTGCATATATTTCTAGTGTGATGTCTTTATCAACTGTTTACTGAAATAAAATGCAAACATCAATCTTTCAAAATACAAGATCAGAAGGTAGTTTTCTTCTTTTTTGTCTAATTGTGAAATCCATCTTCATCACATTTTACCAAAAATTGTTTTTACAAATATGTAAAAGTACATTAGATAATACTAATGAAACACAGGTAGAGTTCTAGCATATGTAGATCAATGATCAGTCAAATCATCTTCTCCAAGAACGAGATTCATTGTCCTCTTCTTCTTCATCATCATCTTGAAGTAATGAGTCATCCACCAAAGACTCTTCCTGAAACTTTAGGTTAAAATGTATTTAGGAATTTACCCAAAAAAAAAAAAAAAAAGAAAAGAAAAAAAAGGTGACACTTTTAAATACTGATCTCTCTCAACAGAGTTGAATACAAAAGGTTTTTTTATAGCTAGAACATTCACAAAACAAAGAAAAGCAACATTTAACCACTCAATAGTTTCTCTGTAAGACCTATTCTATTTGCTTGCATGAAACAGGCACTAAACAAATATCAAAGTAAGCCTTTGCATATGCCATTTTTTCCTGCCTCTCTTTAGCAAATTACACCATCTTCTGTACTTTTAAAATATTGGTCAAACTTTTAAAAAAAGAAAACAATAAGTTTTCTCTAATTTATGCTCCTAACCTTGAATACTGAAATAAACCAATAACTTGTATAAAATTCTACCAAGATTTATATTTATTTTCTGCTGTATGCAACAAACATTTTCTATCATTGCATTCCTTTCTTTGCCCCATTCCCTTCATAAACACTTCTCAGACTGCTATTTCAAACTTTTCAAAATACCTAATACCAGGAGCTCTCCTGCTTTTCTCCCCATTCAATTCAAACTCATGGAAGGACAAAGGTATAATCTAAAATATAAAATGACAAATCATGTATATGAGTTTCAAGATATACATTTTTATTCTTGCATTTGACTATGGATATGTATAACAGCCTTGAAATGCTCTTCAAACAAAATGAAGTGTGCCATTATGAAGGTAAAACATGGAATCATTTAGTTTTCCCACCTTACCTTTATTTCTTAACTTATACTTTCTCCTAAAGCTTATTTCGTAATTAAATTAAGAGATGCTTACTTTTAAGTTTTTGGTTTCAAAGGGCTCTCTACCACTTCACTGGTCCATACCTCTTAGCCATCAGACTAATTGGTGTTACTCAAAGAAAAATGCACTTCCACTTTTCCTGACGCTTATCCCTCTAAAATACCTCACAACTATAATCTCAGCTCCAGTTCCAGTTTATGAAAGCTATTTTATCAATTAGGGCCCAGTTTCACTGTCAATACCTCCTTTAAAATTTTCTGGGATGGACAGAATCACTCCTTCCTCTGAGTTTCCAGAGCATGTTGTTCAAATCTTTATTCAGTATTATCAGTCTGCCTTTTATTGTAACTAGTTTCTTATGTGTCTGTCACCACCCCCCTTTTCAGATTATAAGCTCCTTGATGATAGGGACCGTGTCTTATTCATTTTTGTGCCTAAGACATTATCTACCATATAACAGGCATTCATTCTAATGACTAAAATGATATATGAATTAAAATAAAGGAAAGCTGAAATGTTAATAAAGCAACTAAGAATAGATTACCCTAAAACTTAAAATATTACACGATTTCCTGTGGATAAAAATCTAATGAATAATTATCATTTTTAAGGGTAAATAGAGTATATACATAATTTTCATATATTCTTTTTGAATTAGCAATCCACAGTTTTTCCTCATTATCCAGAAAATTTAAAGTTGTTTGCATTTATCTGATATCCCTTGCCTGGACTATGGGTCAGGAATAAAAGTTTTATGTTAAAATCACAGCCATAAAAAAATCACATTTTATATAAAAGCTATGAACGATTACGGGTAAAAATAAGTGGAAAAAAATATAACATACTTCTTCTTCATCAGGCTCAACTTCTTCTGTTTCAACAGCTGAAATATTAGTTACTGGTTTATTCCATGCCAGTTTTAGATCTTGCCCTTTGAAACGAGCTCCATGAACTGCAGCCTAAAACGATTAAAAATATTGGAATATAAGACATTAAACATTTCTGAAGAAAAAATTAAATTCATAGTATCTAACATTAAAGTTAAAATAGCTAAACACAACTGAAGACCGCTATCCGTTTGGTTTTTGGTTAATTCTCAATTTAATATTTGTTATTATAGTTTACAATTTACTTTTGATGGTTTTTAACTTCTACAATCAGACTAGTAATTGGAAATTCCTTTAGAAAGAAAATAAGAATAATTTCTCATAATAAAATAGAGCTATTTCACTAATGGCCAATATTTGATTAAAAGAAATATGTCTACATGTTTACAATACAATGACAATTGCTGTTTAAGATGACAATCCCAAGATATTTCAAGATCCTGGTTTTAGCTTCTGAATCAATGTCTAAATTAGGATCAATATGCTAAACATATTTTATTTCATTTTAATTACTATTCATTTACAAATGGTATATACAGTAACTATTAATCTTTAATAAGAATAATTTTGCATGTGTAAAGTGTATTATTTTCAAATTACATCAAATAATCAACTACTATAAAATGTTTAACGTAAAACTAATAAAAAATATAAGTATGCCAACGAAAGGAAAAAAAACCCACTGAAATTTTCTATTGAAAAACAGTTTTTCCTACAAAGCTTTTATAACTGAATATAAAACGTGCACTTACAAAACAGTCATGTTTAAGCACTTGCTACATTAGGTGGCTGGTTTGGAAACACTGCATTCATATTAGAGTAACATGAACTAAGGTAAATCAATGTTAGCAACATACTGCAATAACTTACACTCACACAAGACTTATAATACTATCTAAAGTACACCATAATGTGAAATGTAGAAACAATTATATATTCAATGATATCTGACATAAGTTGTGTGGTATTAAAACCCCCAGGTATAAATTTTAAATCTGCACATACAAATTTATGATAAATTTAAAAGATTTCATGCCTTTAAAATGCTGCTCAGAAGTCACAATGTCATACAACTAGAATTTTTTTTTAAAAGTATTTATATATATTTTAGTTCCGGAACAACCTGCAATTTTTGGAAGCTATCATTATTACATAAAAATATATCATAGTACTATAAGAAATTCCAAGTGTTTAATGCAAAATTCCTACTCATAAAACTCTTCCTTCCATTCAGCTAATTCATCTAAAAAGCAAAAAATAATACTGACATTTTCAAAAATAAGTTACTGACACAAATTTCTGATGATTTAACTTTACACAGCTCTATATTCAGCACACACTTCCTCAAATTTATAAGATGAGCCTACAACTTGCTAGAGTTTCAACTTTAAGATTATTTACAAGATGATTTTCAAACTGTTTATTAACATTGCTCCATTACAAACTTGAGAATTAGGTTCTGTAAATTTTTGAACTGTCTGAGTTTTTGCTTTTTGAAGATATAAATTTATTCAGGAAAACTAAGAACTTTGATGTTGTAAGAAACATATTCCATAATTTCTTTTATTTCCATAGAACTACGTATTTATAATAATTAAAAAAGTTCAAGAAACCAATATTTCAGGTAACCGCAACATAAAATCTTTAAAGTTTAAACAATTCCTTCTGCAATTCACCCATTTTACTTTTTATAAAGATTCAAAATTTTAGACCACATAATGTAAAAAGCATAGTCCATGATTATCCCTAACTTTAAGAGATAACCACTATTCTGTGAGGAATTCAGTTATATCCTACATATATTTTCCTATACACATACTAAAAGAACTTCTGTATACAAATATGTATGATACGTATATGGAAATATGCTTTACTGGTTTATAACTTCATAATTAAATTATTAACTCAATTCTCTTCATAAATATCTCTCAATGCCCACACCAACAAATTTGTCACTTTTCTTGTATAGTCATATATATTATATAGCTAGCATCATTAAACCAATTTCTACAGATATGAACCTTGTATATTTGTACATCTTGTGTGACTTTCTATTAGTAAAAGCGAAATGTTTCTTGATTTTTTTCACAACCTGTCCTGGAGTATTTTTGTAAGTGAATGAAGTCTGGTGATATTTTGGGCAAAATATTTTCCCTAACTGGATTTTGATTTTGTTTATGATGCATCTTTTATTGGACAGAAAGTGGCTGTTGTTCACTTTTGTCATGAACAATATTTAAATTCTTCATGTACTGGAATTTACCAATGTTTTCCTTTATGAATATTGTGCCATATCTTAAAAAGCCCTCTTGATATTAAGATTATTTTCAAAAAATCCCTAGGGTTTTACTATTAAAAAAAAATTTTGTAGCATGTAAGAAAAAAAATTCATCCCACTTAATTTGGACATTAAAAAAAGACATAATGTAGTCTTTTTTCCAAATAGCTAGTCAATTTTCCCAACATCATTTAATGAATAACTTGTTTTATGCCTTGATTTAAAACATCGCGTTTGTGATCCATTAAAATCCTCATAAAGTCATGCATCGTAGAACAATGCTTTGATCAACAATGACTGTATATACAACAGTGGTCTCCTAAGATTTTGATAAACCTGAAAAATTCCTATTGCCTAGTGACCTTATAACCATGATAACAAATTACTCACATGGTGATACTGGTGTAAATAAAACCCACTGTGCTGCCAGTCCAGTCATATAAAAGTATAGCACATACAGTTATGTACAGCATAATCCTTGAAAATGGTCGCAAATGACTGTTACTAGTTTACATATTTATTATATTATACACTTTATCATTATTTTAGAGTACACTTGTATTTAACTTTTTTTAAAAAGTTAATTATAAAACAGCCTCAGGCAGGTTCCTCAGGAGGTATTTCAGAAGAAGGAATTGTTATCATAGGCAATGACCGCTGTGTTTGTGCTACTGCCCCTCAAGATTTTCCAGTGGGACAAGATGTAAAGGTAGAAAACAGTGATACCGATGATTCTGACCCTGTTTAGGCACAGGCTAATTTATGTGTTTGTTTTCAGTTTTTAATTAAAAAGTTTAAAAAGTGGGAGAGAACCAAGATGGCCGATTAGCAACAGCTCAGGAACGTAGCTCCCAGTGAAAGCGCAGAGAATGAGTGGACGCCGCACTTTCCGACGAATTTTTGTTGCCCACAGACCGGGGGATTCCTGGCAGAGGAGCCACACGGGTCGCCAGCGAGACTGTTTTTGCCGGTGCAACTGTTTTGCCGGCGCCTCAGTGCGGCGCTTCCCAGTGCGGAGTATACGGGACGGATGGGCTCGGCTGGTCCCAGCCCCACAAGGAGAACAGCAATTGGAAGCGCTGAGGACTGAGAGTTTCACAGCAAGCACAGCGAACCCAGGAAGGTCCGGCTCTGTGGGGAAGGGGCGTCCACCAAAGGAAAACTAAGAAACAGAAAAACTTCACCTCCGGGCGGAGAGAGATCCAAGA
>PVKP010021380.1:0-39234 GCA_004027715.1 Plecturocebus donacophilus | reverse complement strand
CCATTTGCATGGTAAATTGTCTTCCATCCCTTTACTTTGAGTCTTTGTCTTTGTACATGAGATGGGTTTCCTGAGTACAGCACACCTATGGGTCTTGACTTTTTATCCTGTTTGCCAGTGTGTGTCTTTTACTTGGGGCATTTAGACTATTTACATTTAATGTTAATACTGTTATGTGTGAATTTGATCCTGCCATTTTGTTACTGGCTGGTTGTTTTGCCTATTAGTTGATGCAGTTTCTTCATTGGGTTGTTCGTCTTTACCATTTGGTATGTTTTTGCAGTGGCTGGTACTGGTTGTTCCTTTCCATGTTTAGTGTTTTCTTTAGAAGCTCTTGTAAGGCAGGTCTGGTGGTGATGAAATCTCACAGCAATTGTTTCTTTGAAAAGGATTTTATTTCTCCTTTGCTTATAAAGCTTAGTTTGGCTGGATATAAAATTCTGGGTTGAAAATTCTTTTCTTTAAGGATGTTGAATATTGGTCCACACTCTCTTCTGGCTTTTAGAAATTCTGCTGAGAGTTCCACTGTGATTCTGATGGGCTTCCCTTTGTGGGTAACCCGACCTTTCTTTCTGGCTGCCCTTAGCATTTCTTCCTTCATTTCAACCCTGGTGAATCTGACAATTATGTGCCTTAGGATTGCTCTTCTTGAGGAATATCTTTGTGGTGTTGTCTGTATTTCCTGGATGTGAATGTTGGCCTGCCTTGCTAGGTTGGGGAAGTTCTCCTGGATAATATCCTCAAGAGTATTTTCCAAGTTGAATTTATTCTCCCCATCACATTCTGGTACACCACTCAAGTGTAGATTAGGTCTTTTCACATAATCCCTTATTTCTTGAAGGCTTTGTTCATTTCTTTTTACTCTTTTTTCTCTAATCTTGCCTTCTCATTTTATTTCATTGAGTTGATCTTCAATCTCTGATATTCTTTTTTTCTGCTTGATTGTTTTGGATATTGAAACTTGTGTATGCTTCACGAAGTTCTTGCTCTGTGTTTTTTAGCTCTATCAAGTCATTTATGTTTTTTTCTAAGCTGGTTATTCTGGCTAGCATTTCATCTAACCTTTTTTTCAAGGATTTTAGTTTCTTTGCATTGAGTTAGAACATGTTCCTTTAGCTCAGAGAAGTTTGTCATTACCCACCTTCTGAAGCCTGCTTCTGACAGTTCATCAAACTCATTCTCCATTCAGTTTTGTTTCCTTGCTGGTGAGGAGTTGTGATCACTTGGAGGAACAGAAGTGTTCTGGTCTGATGGTTTCATCTTTCTTGCACTGATTTCTTCCTATCTTTGTGGATTTATCTACCTTTGATCTTTGAAGTTGGTGATTTCAGATGTGGTTTCTGAGTGGACATCCTTTTTGTTGATATTGAAGCTATTTCTTTTTGTTTTATAGTTTTCCTTTTAACAGTCAAGTTCCTCTGTTGTTGGACTTACTTGCCTGGGAATCAGCTGTGGGGGTTGCAGATCAGCAAGGATTGGTGCCTGATCTTTCCTCTGGTGGCTTTGTTCCAGAAGGGTACCTGCCAGGTGTCAGACAGAGCTCTCCTGTATGAGGCATCTTTTTGGTTATACAGGGATCAGAGAGCCGACTGAGGAGGCAGCGTGCGTGTCCCTTTTCTGCCCACAGAGGTGCTGCTGTGCTGTCACAGACTCAGTCTAGCTGCTGCGTAAGCTTCTTCTGGCTTTTGTTTACACAGGTAGGCTTAGACCCATCTGAGCAGTGGCGGACACCCTTCCCTACACTGAGCTTGATCGTCCTGGGTCGAGCTTGATGTGATGTGCTGGCTGCAAGAGTCTCAAGCAAGAGGGCTTCAGTTTGCTGGTCTTTATGGGGGTGGGATCCACCCAGCCGTATCATCTGTCTCCCTGCTTTCAGCTCCCCCTCTTTCTGGGGAGTGGGTAGCTCCATCCTGCAGGCCTGTTTGTGCTAGTCAAAACGTCTGCCCAGATCTTTGCTGACAACCTGCGGCTCTGACTGGAGCTGCCACTCAGATCTGTGTTAGTAACTCCTGACACTTTTCAGTCTGGTAGGGATCTCCTGGTCTGTGTGCTGCAGAGGCCATGGGAGAAGTGCAGCATCTGAACTGGAGTGCCTGTGGTGGATGGGAGGGAAAGGTCCCTGATCCTCTGGTCAGTTACACTTCCAGGGTAAGGAAGCACCCTGCCCTGCCTCTGTTTGCCCTCCTTGGGCTACACCCGCTGTCCAAGCAGTCCCATTGAAATGAACCTGGTACCTCGATTGGAAATGTGGAGATCACTCACCTTCTGCATCTGTCTCACTGGGTACAGTGCTTTGGAGCTGTTCCTATTTGGGCATCTTGGCAGAATCCTCTACATAGACTTTTAATAAATCCTAACAGCTTTTAACCCTTATTTCCAAAAATTAAAAGAAAATCAGAAAATGAAAATATTAATTTGCATATGCATTTTCTAATATACCCAAGGAAATGTTTGCCAAAATTCCTAGTATTTATATCTTAGTCAGACCAAGAAACTCTGTTGTTAGTAGAGGTTATCCGGTGAGGACAGTGGAGCAAAGGCTTTCAGGAACAATACATTATAGGTTGAGAAATAGAAACATTTGGCTTTAATTGGGTTGGGAAAAGTAAATAATGTTATCTAGAAATCTTGAAATCTGATACTTGTGATTTTTGTAAGTCATTATTTCTATTTATTCAAATGTTTAGCAAAATAATGTGTTATTGGGACAGTGTTTCCTTTTAATGTATTCACTAATTGTCAAGACTGGAGAGAATAGTTAACTTGTTGCCAATTTAAGGAAAATGAGTTTTCTTTCTAAAACATACTTTATGCTTTGATAAACTTCCTAACAAATAAGTAATGTTTCACTTCATAAAAAATCAATTAATAAAAAAAATCTCTCTTAGAAAACATCAGAAAATTATTCCATTATTCTCTTCTTTTGAAAAAGAAATGCTACTTTTGCTTTGTAAATTTTCATCCCTTCTCTGCTGTTACTTTCAATTACCTTTTGCTGTTACATAAATTCAATAAGTAAATATCACATATCCTTGGGGAGAAAAATAAATAAATGGCAGCTATAGTCAAATAAGCTTATTATCCACTGTAGAACATATTAATAGTTGGATTTTAATCACAATGGATGAGAGAAAAACTTCATGGCACAATGACACAATAAAATGAAGTAGATGATACATGAGATAGGGAAGGAAGTTTCTGAGTGATAGTTAACATCTGGAGACTACAGAAACTTGGGGGAATATATATTAGAGTGCTCCTTGTTTTACAATTCCAGAGAAACAATGTCAAATTAATTTTATGTAGATATAAGAAATTATAATTTATTTCTTTTGGTGAAGTTTTTTAAGCTTGTAGACTTTTAGTTACAATATCAAACAGTGCAAGAAACAACATAATTTTAAATGACTACAAATGTTTTAAATCTAATTGTTGCATTTCCTATTATTTTGATTACAATTGATTAATGTGGGAGCTTTTGTACATTGTTGTGAAATTTGCTAAATAATAGCATATATTTCGTTTTTCAATTAGAATAATATTGTCAGCCTATGTAAGTGAGTGAAGAAACATTACATTCATAGAAATACTAAAAATATGTGTGAGAATTCTACTTGCTCTAGAATGGGCATTAAAGTAACCAAGTCATTTGACTAATTTGTCATGTATAGTTGAGTTCTATTGCAGGGCAGGATTAGCCTAAAACATTTTTGACTAGAAAGGGCCATTGCTTTTCCTAATGAAAGATATGTGAGAAGTTTTCTTGCCTTAGATATTTGGAGACACAGTATCTTTGTTAAGGAAATAATTAGTATGGATAAAAATCACATATATGAAATTACCCTAAATTTAATATTTTTGAAGTTTTATGTGTGAAATAATTTTCTTTCTTCTCTTCACATGTACCCATTAAAAGTTAAAATATCTGAAATTATATATTATTTTGCTTATCTTTTGAGGAATAATAAATATAGCATACAATTAAATATAGTATACTTTAAACTTTCAAATATGACACAAATGAAAACTTTTGAACAGACTTTTTCTTATTTTATAAAACAAGGGTCTCATTTAGGAATAATTATTTCCAATGAAAATACATGGGTTCTGATAGCAACTCAAAATTGCCAAGACACCAAATCAGATGTCTTAATAAGATTACCAAACTTGTTCAATAACTAATTACATGACATTGAATTTAAAACTCACAACTAGGTGTAACAGCAGTTTTTGTAGTTCATATTTTGCTGTGATTTTAAAAAAATCTGAGGTAGTGTCTGAAGATCAAAGGATTAGCAAATTCAGTTTTGGAGAGAGGTTGATTTCTTTTCCTACTGGAATACCCAAATTCTATATCATCATTGCTTTAATTGAAAAAATTAAAGTTTTAGGCAAAAACAAAAATTAGCTTAAGTCCATTTGTAAGTATGATTTTTATCTGAGTTCTCATGACAATCCTAACTTGTGAGACTATGAATATGTGTGTAACAACAGCAATAACACCAAGAGATAAGATGTCTACAAGAGTAAAGAATTACACATATCTTTTGTAAGGTCATATTTTTAAAAGTGTAAATGTACAAAGCAGTAGAATATTAAATGTTATCATTTTCTGTTGTTTTATTTTACTTTTGCCTTATAATCAGCAGTCAGCTTAGTGTGTGTCTGGTGTGAAGTATGTAACAAAATAACCAATTCATTCTCAGTTTACATTAATATAGTATTGTATTAATACAGGGAAGTTGCAGAGAACAAAGACTCTGAATTCAAATTGCTCTACTGTTAGTAGCTGTGACCTAGGGCAAGTTATATATACTTTCTCAGTCACAAAAATTGGGATCAATAATATTACTTCATCTTTGTTGTATAGTTGCATGAAACAATATGTGTAAATGTTTTGCACAAAGTCTGGCACAATTTTCTGAACTCTGAGATATTATAAAAGTGATTATTTTCATTATGAAGGTGATAATGATTTGAGACTCTGTCCTATTCAGATTTCAACCAGAGAAGTTAACTCTTCACACAGATATGTGCATACACACACACAAACACACACACACACACATCCATATATATATATCTGTAAATATTGAGAGAGTAAAAAAATTCATAAATTAGGATCATTGGGAGAAATTTATTGGAAGATATTTTAAGTAATTTCAAAATTTAAAATTTATAATTATTCAAAGATGCAGCCATAAAAAAGAATGAAATTATGTCCTTTGCAGCAACATGGATGCAGCCGGAGGCCCTTTTCCTAAGCGAATTAACACAGAAACAGAACACCAAATACCACATGCTCTCACTGATAAATGGGAACGGAGCATTGGGTACCTATAGACGTAAATTTGAGAAAAACAGACACTCGGGTATCCTGTGGTGGGGGAGAAGGAGGGTAATGGCTGAAACACTACTAATTAGGTACTATGCTCAATACCTGGGTGATGGGATTATTTGTATCCCAAACCACAGTGTAATGCAATATAACCATGTAACAAACCTGCAAATTGACCCCCTTGTATCAGTGCATTCTCATGATGCTTTGAAGAAATACCCAAGACTAGATAATTTAGAAAGAAAAGAGGTTTAATTACCTCACAGTTCCACATGGGTGGGGAGGCCTCAGAAAACTCGTGATCATGGCAGAAGTCTCCTTTTCACAGGACAGCGTGAGAAAGAATGAGTGTCAGCAGGGGAAATGCCAGATGTTTATAAAGCCATCGGATCTTGCAAGAACTCACTATCATGAGAACAGTATGGGGGAAACTAGCCCTGTGATTCAGTTTCCTCCTACCAAGCCCCTCCCATGACACAAGGGCATTATGAGGATTACAATTCAAGATAAGATTTGAGTGAGGACACAGCCAAGCCATATCATTCTGCCTCTGGTCCCTCACAAATCTCATGTCCTTATATTTCAAAACAAAATCATGCCTTCCTGACAGACTACCAAGGTCTTAACTCATTTCAACATTAATCCAAAAATCTAAGTTCAAAGTCTCTTCTGAGACAAGTCAAGACCCTTTTGCCCATGAGCTTGAAAATCAAAAGCAAGTTAGTTAATTCCTAGACACAATGAGGGTACAGGCATTGGGTAAGTACACTCTTGCTAAATGGGAGAAATTGGCCAAAATAAAGGGACTGTGAGCCCCATGCAAGTCCAAAATCCAGTAGAGCAATAATTAAACCTTTTCCAAAATGATCTCCTTTGACTCCATGTCTCACATCCAGGTCACACTGATGCAAGACTTGGCCTCCCAACAACTTGGCAGCTCTGTCTCTGCGGCTTTGCTGAGTACAGCCTACCTCCTGGTTGATTTAATGAGTTGGCATTGAGTGTCTGCAGCTTTTCCAGGTGCACGGTACAAGCTGTCAGTGGATTTACCATTCTGGGGTTTGGAGGATAGTGGCCCTCTTTTCACAGCTTCACTAGGCAGTGACTTCACAGGGACTCTGTGTAGAGTCTCCAGGCCCACATTTCCCTTCTCCACTGCCCTAGCAGAGGTTCTCCCTGAGGGCTCTGCCCCTGCAGCAACCTTCTGCGTGGACATCCAGATTTATCCATACACCCTTTGAAGTCTGGGTGGATGTTCCCCAACCTTAGTTCTTGATTTCTATGCACCTGTAGGCCCAATACCCTTTGTAAGCCACTAAATTTTGGGGCTTATACCTTCCAAAGCAATGTCCTGAGGTTTACCTGGGCTCCTCTTAGCCATGGTTGAAGCTGAAGCAGCTGGGATGGAGGGCAGCATGTGCTGAGGCTGCACATAGCAGAGAGACCTGGGCCTGTGATGAGAGGGGCTGCCATAAAGGTTTCTGACATGTTCTGGAGACATTTTCACTATTGTCTTGGTGATTAACAGTCAGCTCTTTGTTACTTAGGCACATTTTTGCAGCAGGCTTGAATTTCTCCCCACAAAATGGGTTTTTCTTTTCTACTGCCTTGTCAGGCTGCAAATTTTCCAAAGTTTTATGATTTGTCACCTCTTGAATGCTTTGCTGCTTAGAAATTTCTTATACCAGATACCTTAAATCATCTCTCTCAAGTTCAAAGTTCCACAGATCTCTAGGGCAGGGGCAAAAAGGCACTAGTCTATTTCTTATCTCTGTCTGAGAACACCTCAACCTGGATTTCATTGCTCATAGCACTATCAGCATTTTAGTCAATGCCATTCAACAAGTCTCTAGAAAGTTCCAAACTTTCCCACAAATTTCTGTCTTCTTCTGAGTCCTCTGAACTGTTACAGCCTCTGCTCATTACCCATTTCCAATGTTGCTTCCACATTCTCAGGTATCTTGCAGCAATACTCCACTCCTGGTAGCAGTTTATTATATTAGTTTATTTTCAGGATGCTATAAAGAAATATCTGAGACTGGCTAATTTACAAAGAAAAGAGGTTTAATTGACTCACAGTTCTTCATGCCTGGGAAGACCTCAAGAAACTTATAATCTTGGCAGAAGCCACCTCTTCACAGGGTCGCAGGAGAGAGAATGAGTGCCAGCAGGGGAAATGCCAGATGCTTATAAAACCATCAGATCTCGTGAGAACTCATTCACTATAGAGATAACAGCATGTGAAAACCACCCCCATGATTCAGTTATCTGCTGGGTCGCTCCCGTAACACTTGCGGATTACAATTCAAGGTGAGATTTGGTTGGGGAGACAGCAAACCATATCACTCTTGAAAATAAAATTTTTAAAAGGAATTATTCAAAGTTTAACGGTATTTCATAAGAAATATTTCTATTTTCACAAAAATGTGTCCAGTCATAACCTAGAAAAGCACTTGAAAAACATTCTGTAGAGATTCACACGTATCTTTTGTGAAATATTGTCAAACAGTCTTTAAGATCCCTTCCTACTGAGATTGTATAATAATAAGTGGTAGCTTTAACTAGAAAGTAGATAACCTGCTCCATTTTTATGTCCATCTCCCTTTGTGTTTTATCCTCTCTCATATCTTGTAACATTGAGACAGTTGAGACAACACCCTATTTTGGCAACTGCTGACCTAGGAGTGAAATCTGGAAGTAAGTAACTCATAAAGAAGAAAGCAATGATCAGTGACATGTTCTTATCCCCAACTGATGGCTGTCTCCCATCTTCTTATGTTCACAAGTTTTGAATACCTTGGGTTATACTGCTAGTTTCAGGATTTCTATTTACATTAAAGAACATAGCCAAAATGTACATGACAATGCCAATTTAGGGAAATTGAGCATCATCAATTATGCAATAATAAGCAATAAATGATGTGTTAGGAGTACTAACTTCAAGCATTTATTTTATTAATTTTTGCTGTCAAACTTAAGAAAAGTGGTTTGTGGTCTGAGTCTGTTTTCTTATGGGACATGAAAGAAATTATTCCTTATAGGCTCTATGTTTCTTTAAATCTCTAATGTTCAATGAATTTATGGTAAATTATGGAGATGTAGAATCCTTATTACCTCAGAATTTTATGTATGGCTTCCATTTACTCAAAATAACCAGGAAAGCAAAAATACTAAGTACTGAATCTGCATTAATTTGAACCTATACATTTTCAGTTTAATGACATGATAATTTAGCTTTTATTTTCGGATTTTCAATATGGTCATTTTCAATAGTGATGTTTCCAGGTATGTCTTCTATCTTTTTAGTATTTGAATACAAATAGAAGGAATTTTTTATGCTCTTGGATATTTTGAAGTAAACCATGTAACTTAGCAATTATTTTCATATACAATAAAAGATAATAGGTATTTTTCTGACACTTTCTGTACAATCTTGTTAATTTCACTCTGCAGTAAATGTAATAAAATATATATTGTAGTAGAACAAACTGTATCTCATTTTAAAATGTCTTTTAAATGTTCTTCTTATAAAAATGTTAGCTCTTTTTTTCATCTTAACTTGCCAAGACAATGTATTCCAATATATTGAAAGTAGGATATATATACATATATGTATATAGTATTTCTTTTTCAGATGCAATAAATGATTATTGTAGAAAATTTAAAATGTATAGGAATCTAGAAATAAATATTAAGGCCATATTAATTGTACCTTATCAGAAAGGCTCTATTGATCTCTTTGGATTTCTTCTATTGGAGAATATTTGATCAAGGTGGTGACATAATTTGACATATTAAGTAGATCCACTTTGGCTTTTATAGTAGAATGTAGGGCTAAGAGTGGACGCAGGGAGATCAGGTAGGAGGCTATTAAAGGAATGCAGGGGAGAGAGTATATGTCTCGATGGGATGGTAGCGGCAAAAGTGGACAGAAATGGTAGCTTACGTTGGAGATATATTTGAAGACATAGTCAAAGGAATTTGATAATGGAATGCATATGGGTTTCAAAACAAAAGAATGGAGATCAGAATTATAAATCTCAGCAAATGGGTGAATGGTGGAGCCAGATCCGGAGATAAAGAACTCTAGAGAAGAGATAAATTAATCTTTACTTTTGACATAAGAAGTTTGAAATGGCCAGGCTGGGCACAGTAGCTCACCCCTGTAATCCTAGCACTTTTAGGAGGCTGAGGCAGGCAGATCGCCAGAGGCCAGGAGTTTGAGACCAGCTTGGCCAACATGGTGAAACCCTGTCTCTCTAAAAAATATAAAAATTAGCCAGGTATGGTAGTGGACGTTGGTAATCGCAGCTACCTGGGAGGTGGAGGCAGGTTAGTCACTTGAACCTGGGAGGCAGAGGCTGCAATGAGCTGGGATTGTGCCACTGCACTCCAGCCTGGGTAACAGGACAAGACACTGTTTCCAGAGAGAAAAAAAAAGTTTGAGATGTCTAAAGAATGTACAAGTAAAGGTGTTCATTTTTAGATTAACATTTGGAGTGGAGAGGCCATGTGCTGGCTGGAGATTGAATTTTGGTGGTCTTCCATGTCTGGGTAAACTTAAACACATGAAAAGTATGGGCTCACTAAAAAGTGAGTTTTGATAGAGAAATGAAGAGGTATGGAGGTTGGGGCTCTTCAACATCTAGAGGGAGAGAATCTAAGAACACCAAAGGAGAAGAACACTGTAGTGTAGAAGAAACACAGCGTGTAGTGTTCCAGAAGCCAAGTGAAGAAAGTATTAAATATGAGACTGCAGCAGTGACAAAAAAAGCTGAAAAGCCAGCTTACCATTTCCCTACTTCAAAGATGGTTTTAAAACATAATTCCCAATGTTTGCAGTAATATTCCATCATTTGTCTGCACAATAAGTTCACCAATTCCTTGTAGCTGAATACTAGTTTTCATTTATTATTGCTTCTTTTGCAAATGACATGACAATAGCCTGATGTTTTTGACTGCAGAAATGAATTTTTCGTAGCTAAAACATCAGCATTTGTTAGAAACACAAGAAAAAGAGGAAAATGAAATAAAATGATGATATATATTTTAGTTTTTCCTTTATTTCAGTTATTTCTCAATTGATTTCAATTATATTTTGTAGTTACACTAAGCCATCTATGATCCCTAACATGTATAGAAACAAGAACTTTAATATTTTAACAGTGCATTGCTCTTGATTTCTGCCTTTCAATTTTATATAGATCATGAGATTTAAAAATATGAATGTAGGCATTTATATCTTCTACTTGGTTAAATCCTTGATTTTTCTATATATACATTTCTGCCTACAAAGTCTGCTCTATAAATTTCCACTATGATGAAAACATAACTGATATTTTGTAAAAATTAATACCTTTACAAATACTTATATTGACTAATTTCATCTAATGCAATTTCAGAAACAACTACATAAGTAGAAATAAATGAAGTAAGGGTTTATGTTACAAATATTGTATCTTTCCAGCACCATTTACATTCTACTCTTCAGTCACCCTCCAAGTCTGGAGTTTTTGCTTTGTATTTCCTCTACCTTTTTATTTCCTTCCGAGTTTTCTTTCATATTTCTTGTCATTGTGACAGGTGGCTTAAAGGATCTGAGCAGTGGCTGATGAGACATATGAATAGGGCAGAAAACTGGGATAGCTGGTACAGGAGAGTATTACTTCTAGGTAGTCTGAGGTACATGCTACCTGAGGGATCTTTGGAGTGACCAGGAGACATACTCCTGCATATGTAATTCACAGAGCTGAGTGCTATATAAATCTGCTCAACTACAGTGTTAATCCTAAAGTTGCATGACTAAACTCAGGAAAACGGTTGTGTACAAGTTTACTTGAAAGCTAAAAAGTAATATGAAGATGAGGGAAAAAGAGAAAAGCTTAAGTGACTTGAAAGGGAAAAGCACTCAAAACTAGTTTAGGTTAACCACGACAAAAACACTGAGTTAGCAAAAGTAAAAGACAAAAGTAAAGAAGAAACTAATGAAGGGAGGAAAGATGGAGGAAAGAGGAAAAAAGAAAGAAGAAGAAAGGAACAAAGAAGGAAGGAAAGATAGACATTATACCCTCTATTTGATATCAGCAAAAAAAATGTTTAAGATTTTAACCATGGAAATGACAAAAAAGACACATTTCTCAGTAAAATTGATTTGTCATTATTTCTAAGGCTTATTGTAGTAAGCATTTTTTTTTATAATTGAGATTATCTAAGATTCTTTAATCATAAAGATAAATTCACCTTGTAAAAGACATTGTCACCTCCCATTTAGATTTACTGGTACAAGGAAAAACACCCACTGGAATTCTATCTCAAAGTAGCCTTAGCAAATAAATAATTATGTTTGGTTTTTTCTTCTCAAAACTGTAAAATTCTTAATGTCCTAAAAGTGTTATGCACATAAATTTTTAATCATTGCAAAATTAGTTGAACATACAGACTTCTGTTCCACTGAAAAGGCATCATGTTACAGAAATGCAGCATCAGTTGGATCAGCTATTTCTGGAATCTGTAGTTTTTAAAAAATAAATGAATGAAAGAACTGTAGCTGAAAACAGTGAGAGTGGTATTAAAAACATAAAATGATTTTTTAAAGATATATATTCTTACATTTGCATACGCATTAGATTTACATATTTGAGTGGATATTGGTAACAGGAACTACTCAATTCTAGTCATCTACAATAATGAAACATAAAAGAATGAGAATGTAAAATATCACTCTAGAGAAGAAAAATTATCTACAGCTGATGAAAGAGAGTTTTAAATTACTATTAAAAGATAAAAATATATGATAGAATGTATCATGCAATCAGAGAAGACTCTTCCCCATATTCAGCAATATCTTTCTCACTGACTTTGCCAGTGCAAACATGAACCAGCTAAATTTGAGAGTTGGGAAAGTAGAGAAGTTGGATAGTGTTCAGCTTCTGTATTTTCTTTGCAGTCAGGAATCTTAGATTTTATATAGCCTATATATTGGATTCATATGTTTTTTACTGTCAATTTTTAATGTAAAGATATCTAAGTAATGGCACAAGTCATCTTTGAGTTGAAAAAGTAAATGCACAAGAAAATGCACAAGTCATCTTTTGAGTTGAAAATACAGGTGGAATTTCAATGTATTAAGTGAAGTGTGAGTTTAATGAATAATACCAGCCTTTAAGAAAAATTAGTTCATAAGAAGCAAGTAATTGCAGCATATTTTTGGAACCGTTAACATGATCCTTCAAAATTTTGCATGGCAGTATGAAAACACCGAATAAAAGAGAAGACTCCACCCTTAGCTTCTAATTGTCATACAAACAATTTTTATTGAGAAGGAAGAAAATTACATGTTCTAAGAATGTGGCAGTAATTAATGCTTAGAATGGTTTGTATTATTGAAAATTACAATTAGTAAAATAATAATTCTTTTTTCTGTCTTAACATCTGGCTGAAAATTATTATGCTATATATTATAAATTATACTCAAATATATTTAAGTATAATGCTCATTGAGCTCCTATGAACAGATGTCCTCGTCTATGATTTCCTTTATCATTTAGTGCCCATTCAACACTTGGTTCAGTCGGTGTATAATCTTGTCTTATGGAGTAAGCTACTAAGTATTCATATAATCTTTCAAAATTTTCCTAAACACATCTGAAATAATTGTTTCCATAGTTATATTGATTATATAAATTCAAAAAGTCATTTCTTTGAAAAATGTGTCAGGGAAAATGTAGCATAGTATGAAATAAAATGCTATAGCTCATAACTGTATATTATTTAAAACAAGAGGTTGCAAACAATGGTTCCCCAGGCTAAATCTGTCCTGTAATCTGATGTTTTTGTAAATAATGTTTTATTGGAACTCAGCCAGACTCATTTATTTACTTATTGTTTGTCTTTTTCTTTCTTTCTTTTTTTTTCACAGTCTCACTCTGTAGCCTGGGTAGGAGTGTGGTGGCACAATCTTGCCTCACTGCAACCTCTGCTTCCCAGGTTCAAGTGACTCTCCTGCCTCAGCCTCCTGAGTGGCTGGGTTTTCAGGCTCCTGTCACCATGCCTGGCTAAAGTTTGAATTTTTAGCTGAGACAGAGTTTTACCATGCTGGCCAGGCTGGTCTCAAATTCCTGACCTCAAATGATCAAGCCACCCTGGCCTTCCAAAGTGCTGGGATTACAGGTGTGAGGCACCAGGCCTGGCCTGTGGCTGCTTTTGTGCTACAACAGCATAGTTGAGTAATTGTGACAGAGAATGTAAGGTCCTCAGAGCCTAAAATAGTTACTTTCCGGCCCCTTACAGAAAATATTTACTAATTTAAAGCATTAAATACAAAATAAGTTATAGGCTAAAAATGCAAATGACACTGTATTTTCAGACATCTAAATGATACATATTCCAGCATTTAAAAATAAATAAATTTGTCTGTGTATATTTGGGTAGATAAGTAAAATATGAAAACATGAAGAGTTTTTATTTTGATGTATTTTTGCAGATAAAAAATCTTTTATTTTGTTTTTATTTTGATGTATTTTTGCAAATAAAAAATCTTTTATTTTGATGTATTTTTACAATTTTCTTCTTGTATCATTGATGTATTGCTTTTTCTTAAAATTAACTCAAGGAGGACTTGATCATGTGGAATTTTTCAGTTATGAATTTTCTATTTGGTAACCATTGTTGTGAATTATCAAAACGCCTTAAGGTTGTTAAATTGACCTTTAGAATCGAAGTGTAACTTACAAATAGTGAAACGCACGGTTTAAAATGAGCAGCTTAACTTACAAATAGTGAAATGCACTGGTTAAAATGAGCAGCTTCATGTATTTTGAGGAACAGTTATACCCATACAACCCACACCTCTATGAAGATTTCCATCACCCCAGATATTTCCCTGTACTTTATTTCTGCCAATCCCCACTTCCTCCTTCTGGAGGCAATAATTTTATTGATAGTGATAGTGTTACCAGAACATCAAGGGTTTGGTCTAGGTCCTGTTGCTAACAGCACAAAAAGCCAATCACTGAGGCCACAAGTATTGCTAGGGAAGAAGGCTTTAATCGGGTGCTGCAGTTGAGATGATAGGAGATCAGTCTCAAATCTATCTTCCTGACAGACTAACACTGAAGGTTTATATGTCAGGGAAGGAATGCAACTATATGCCAGAAAATAGGAATTAGAAAGAGTCAAGGAAATCATGAGAAATGAGGGGCCTGGCTCCTCATTGTCTGGATGTTGTGATCTGGTGATTTTCAGTTTCTTGTTACTGTCTGAAAGGCCTGAGGGTCAGTTTCTTGAGAAAGGAATTTAGATAAGACAAATAGAAGTTTCAAGCTTTAAGGGAGGATCAATTTCTATGTTTATTTAAAAAGACTGTAACAATCAGTTCTATGGGACAATTGGGCCAGTCTCAATAGAGCTAATCCATCATCGTAGCTTAGTTTTTCTGTACACATAACTGAAGTTACCAGGTATTATGGTAAAGTCAGAATCAGGTATTACGTCTGACATCTTTTGCTCTGTATAATATTTTTGGTACACATCTATGTTAATTCCTTCCAAATGCTGAGGAGATTCCCCATTGTATATAACAACTTATCTACTTACAGACATTTGGGTTGATTCCAGTTTAGGGATACTATAAATAAAGCTGCAATGAACATTCTTATATAAGTCTTCTATGAACACACCTTTTTATTTCTCTCAGGTAAATGTCTTGAGAAGACATTGCTGGGTTTTGGAGTAGGTAGGGATTTAAATTTATAAAAAGACTGCCAAAAAAGTTTTTCAACAGGATTGTGCCATTTTAATCTCCCACAGGACTGCACACCTGCTCCAGTTGCTTCACATGCCTGCCAACATTTGATACTGTGAATAATTTAAAAATATAGCCATTCTAGTGAATGTGTAGTAAAATATTATTGCTATTTTCCTTTGCAGTTGCAAGTAATAATGCTTAGCAAAATGTTTCAGGTGTTTATTGGCCATTTTAATATCTTCTTTTGCAAATTATGTCTTTATAGTCTTTAGCCCAATTTTAACTAGGAATTTGTCCTTTTATTAAGTATAATTTTTCTCTATATATTCTAGATACAGGTCCTCTGTCAGCTACTACAAATATATTTGCCTAAGCTGTGGTTTAGCTATTTATTAGCAGTGTTTCTAGTTTGTACAAGTTTTTAATTTTAATGAAGTACAACTAACCAATTTTTGATTCTATGATTTTGACAATTTCTGTATCCTAGGAAATTTTTACTTACTCATCACAGTCATAACAAGATTTTCTTATTATTTTTCTCAAAGGCTTATCATTTTAACTCTTGTATCAGATCTTTAATCTATGTTGAAATCTGTGTACAGTTTGAGTTAAGAGAGACTGTGTGCGTGTGTGTGTGTGTTTGTGTGTTTGTGTGTGTGTGTGTTGTAGTTTTCAGCACCGTTGAATCGCTTGGTGTCTTTTTTAAAAAACAAATTATAAGTATCTATTTGTAGATTCTATTTTTTCTGTTGATTCATGTGTTTATCATCTTGCCAATAGCAGACTCTTTTGATTACTGTAGTTTTATAGTAAGTTTTCAAATTAGTAGCAGTAGTTCTCCAACTTTATTATTTCTTTTGCATTGTTTTAGCCTTTATAGGTTCTTTTATGTTCATATACAATTTATAATTTGCATATCAATTTCTTCAAGAAAGTTTGCTTAGATTTTAGTGAGGGTTACATACAATGAATCTACCAGTTTTAAGTGAGTAGTTATCGTATTAGTTTGCTAGGGATTCCATAGGATAATTCTATAGACTGGGTCGCTTAAACAATATAAATTTATTTTCTCACAGTTAAAGAGGATAGAAATCTAAGATAAAGGTTCTTGTATGATTGCTTTTTTCTGAGGCCTCTCTTCTTGACTTGCATATGGTTGCCTTCTTGCTGTATCCTAACATAGTCTTTTTCCGTGTACACACACAGACATCCTGGGTCTCTTTCTGCATGTCCTTATTTTTCCTTATCAGGACATAAGTCAGATTGAATTAGAATTCACTATAGTAGCCTCATTTTAGCTTAATGACTGTTTTAAAAGCCTTGTCTCCCAAAATTATATTCTAAAGCACTGGGAGTTAGGGCTTCAACATGTGAATTTTACACTGGGGCTCAGTGATGGGGAGGTACATAATTTAACCCAAAACATATATCTAACAATACTGAATTTTTTATTATGAATATGGCATATTTCTTGATTTATAAGGATTTTCTTCAATTTCTCTCACTAAAATTTTGTAGTTTTAGTACAGGTCTTGCCCATGTTAATTTTTCTATAGGTATTTTATTATTCTGTGTTTTTGATGCTATTGAAAATGGTATTTAAAAAATATCACCTAGTGCATTTCAAATTCCTAGTGCATATAAATACAATGAATTTTCTGACACTGAAATATATTCTCTGACCTTAATAAATAAATAGTATATTTATTATGTGTAGTAAGTTTTTTGGTTAGATTTTTTGGGATGTTTAACAAATACAGTCATGTTTTTTGTGAGTGGAGATGGTTTTCTTATACCTTTCCAGTCATATCCTTCTATATTGTAACTTTCTTACACCTTTCTTGTCATTTTTTCATATTACTACATTAGTCAGGTAGTACAAAACTGAACAGATATGACAGAAATAGACGTTCATGCCTTGTTTCATATCTTAATTTAAAAATACAACTAGTCATCCAGCATTATGATAGCATTTGTAGGTTTTTCTAGTTGGTCTTTATCACACTGAAGCCATTCTGTTTTCTTCCTAGTTTGCTAAGAGTGTCTATTTATTTTGTTTTCAATGGATGCTGAATTTTATTTAAAATTTTTAATTTTATTAAAAATTAATGAAAACTATATTATAATTTTCACTCAGTAAAATTAAATCAATTTTCTCTTATTTAGTTAGTTTGGTGAAATGCAGTGATATTTGAATGTCCAATCTTGCATTTCTGGATTTGCTTTGCAAATATTTTGTTAAGGATTTTTACATCTCTATAAATGAGCAATACTAATGTGTAATTATCTTTCAGTGCAATGGCCTTGTCTGTTTTTCCCTTTAAAATTTTGTTGCCTTGAGGATATGAGTTGGGAAATGATTCTTCCTCTACTTTTTTTGGTAGTTGTTGAGATGGAGTCTCCCTCTGTCACCCAGGCTGGAGTGCAGTAGTACGATCTCGGCTTACTGCAACCACCCCCAGTTCAGTGGATTCTCCTGCCTCAGCCTCCCAAGTAGCTGGGACTACATGTGTGTGCCACCACGCCCAGCTAATTTTTGTATTTTTAGAGACAGGTTTTCACCATGTTGGCCAGGATGGTCTTGATCTCTTGAACTTGTGATCTGCCTGCCTTGGCCACCCAAAGTGCTGGGATTACAGAAATGAGCCACCACGCCCGGTCCTATGTTTTAAATATTTGAAAGAATTCACCAGATAAACAATCTGTACCTGAAGTGTTTGTTGGGGCAAGATATTTAATTATAAATTCAATTTTTTGAAGGTAGGTTTTCTTGGTCTGTTTGGGCTGCTATAACAAAATATCATAGACTGGGTAATTTGTGAGCAATAGAAATTTATTGCTTATAGTTCTGTAGCATAGATGGCCCAAGATCAAGGCACTGGCAAATACAATGTCTGGTGAGGACCCTCTTCTCCATAGACTGTGATTTCTCTGTGTTCTCACCTGTAGTAAGGGCAAAAGGGCTCTCTCAAACCTCATTTATAAGGCTACTAATTCCGTTAATGAAGGCAGATCTCTCTTGAACTAACTAATCATCCTCCAGATGCCTCAAGTTTTAGCATCATCACCATGAAAGTTAGCTTTCAACATATAATTTTTAGGAAGACACAAACATTAAGATAATAAGGGATTCTTCATTTCTTTTTTTTTTTTTTAGATTAGTTTTGGTAATTTTCTTGTTTTCATAAATAATTTTATCTAAGTTGTTGAATTTACTGACATAAATAACTTATGAGCCTAGAAGCCACACTTAACATTCTTCATTTTACATCTGTTTTGGGCAACATTTTTTCTTGTTTGGTCTAGCCAGCAGTTTATCAACTATATTGATTTTTTTTTTTCAACGATTCAGCATTTAGATTTGTTGACTTTTTTTCTAATGTTAGTATGTGTCTGTTTTACTGGTTTCCACTCTTACTGTTATTTGCTTTCTCCTATATACTTTCCAACTGATTTGGCCTTGTTTTTAAGATTATTTAAGTGGAAATTTCAACCACTGATTTTAAACATTTTAAAAATAATATAAGCATTCAAAGATCTGTTTTGTCTCTAAGCATGATTTTGGATGTATCCCACAATTTTATTTCTTCTTTTTCAACTTTTACTTTAGATTCAATGTGTAGTACATGTGCAGATTTACTACATGGGTCAATTGTGTATCACTGGGGTTTGGTATACAAGTTATTCCATCACTCAGGTAGTGAGCGTAGTACCCAATGAGTAGTTTTTTCAGCCTTACCCTCCTCCAACTCCCGACTGGGGCATGTAGGCCCCAGGATCAATTAGTTCCCCCTGTGTCTGAGTGTACTCAATGTTTAGCTTCCACTCATAAGTGAGAATGTGCATATTTGGTTTTCCATTCCCGCATTAATTCACTTAGGATAATGGTCTGCAGATGCATCCATGTTACTGCAAAGGACATGATTTCATTCTCTTTTATGGCTGTGTAGTTTCCATGTTGTTTATGTACCACATTTTCTTTATCCAGTCCACTATTGATGGGCATCTAGGTTGATTCCATATCTTTGCTATCCAACAAGATTTTATTTGTTGTGTTTTTGTTTCCTTTCAATTTAAACTATATTTTAGTTTCTGTTGAATGGTATCCTTTGACCTAAAGCTTATTTACTTAAATATTGGTTAATTTTCAAATATTTGAGGATTTCTCAAGAGATATTTAAATTAATTTATAATTTAATTATATTTATTGTGGTCACAAAACATACTCTGTATGATGTATATTCTTTGACATTTGTTGAGACTTGTTTTACACGCACTTATAATACTAATTTTGTAGTACTTGGATGTAGTGTTCTTTGCATGTTAATTGAGGAAAGTTGGTTAGATTAATTAAATAATTTATAACCATACATGACTGTTTATTTTTGTATATTGTTTCATTAATTTTAGTGGTATGCTTGTTGAACTTTTCAATCATTGTTGACTTTTTTTTCCCCTTTAGTTTTATCAGTTTTGTTTAACATATTTTGAGCTCCATTAGTAGATTGATATACATTTGGGATTGCTATGGTTTCCTCAATTGATTGAACCATTTATCATTATAAAATGTTCTTTGTAATACTCTCTTTCATGAACGCTCCCAATTTAAAATCTGTCTTTTTAAGTAACATTTATTTGGTTTCTTCCTTTTTCATCTACTCAATAACATTTGGACTATAATTAAAGTGTTTAGTTTATTTAGTTATTGATTTGTTTAGATCTATCATCTTGCTATTTGTTCTTTGTAAAATTATATATATATGTAACTTTATATATATATACACACACACACACACACACACACACACACATATATATATATATATATATATATATACATATGTAACTTTTCTTTACATTATCTGTTTGCTATATTAAAGCCCACTGTTTAAAACAATGCCTGGCACATAGTTGGTGTGTTTGTTAAATTATTTATTTTGTTATATTTGTTTTAAATGATTTATTTGTTAAATTTTTAACAAAATAACAAAGAAAAACAAAAATAACAACAAAAATATAGGTTAATTTCAGATTTGGTAACTCATTTAACAAAATAACAAAATAAATCATTTAAATGATTTGTTAAAAGATTTATTTTGTTATGTTTCTCCTGGGGTTAAAATATATTTTTGTAACTTACCATTGTCTCTCTTGAAATAAAGTTAAACTACCTCACATATAATATTTATACTATACATCCATCATGCTATTTTTATTGTAATATGTGCCTTTTCAGAAATGCCTCAATGCATTTTCATTACTGTCATAAGCAGTCCCTTGTCCTTTCATAAAATTAAGATAAACTAAAACATATTCTTAAAAAATCACATGCTAAATATTTCTAGTGATCCTTATTTACGTAGATCAAAGTTATTATCTGGTATCACTTCACTCAAGTCTGAAGAACCTTTTTAAAAATATCTTATAATACCTATCTGATAATGGCAAATTTTTCAGTTTACATTCTGATAATCTTTGAATAAGTAGTATCCTTGTATTTGCAGAATAAAAATTCACCCAGTACCTTGTTTCTAAAAATTGTGCCCTTAGAGTCAAGGCAGAAGTAAAATATTCTTTTTTTTTCATGGTGGCACTGAGAAAAAAAAATGACTTTGATAAAATTTATTACAAATAATAATGAAGATCATGATGAATAAAGATCATGCTGTATTTTCTTTTTTATTGAATAATAGTAATCTAAAATAAGGGAAATAAAGCATGAAAAATTAAAACAAATTGACTATATACTATATGCAGAAAGTATGATGATCATTTAAAAAATATAATCCTGGTGACTGTAGAGCTTTTATTATACATACCATTTTCTTCTCATCCTTATTGTTAAATTTTATAAGAAATATTCTTTTTTTTTGTTTTTTTAGCTACATATAGAGAACAACATTTTAACTTTCCATTACTAATAGTTTTGAAAATTATTTTTCTATTTTATTGTTACTTTTCTAAAGAATTTTTTTAAGGCTTAATGCTCATTGTGTTTGCCATATGTAAATGAACAAACTTACATACAATGAGTTAAAAAAAAAACCCAGAGTATTTTGGTCTTACAGTAAATTTTTCAATTGCTTTATTTAGCATGTTTATTAAAACTGCCAAACAAGGCACTCTATTAAAAGACATAGCATTAGATGACTCACAAAGGTTAATGGTTAAACATTTTTATTTCTTGTTTAGTTATTATGCTATAAAATCTAGAACTACAAAAATAAGCATTTACTTGTAGTAATAACTGCCAGGTTCTGTCATGGTGTCTAATCAAGTATATAATTAAGTAAAATAACAAGCTCACAAATATGTATTTACAGCACAATTTTTGCTAGTTAGAAGCTGTTAAAGTGCAAAGCCCATGGTGTTACAAATAGTATTAATATTAAATATCTTTTGGCACTTTTAACCTTTGTTAAGGAAAATAAGTAAAATGCTAAAATATCAGCACATTTGTGAAATTTCTCTTTCTCCAAGAAATAGATTTCTTTTTTCTTTTATAGAAAATGTAGACATTCTATTTTTAATAGTTTTCTTTCCTTCAGTACCCAGGAATTTCAGATTATGGATATATTTATATAGATGGAACCAATAGAATTTCCTGATAGGTTAGATGAAGACTCTGAAAGAAATAGGCATTGCAAATGCTTCAACATTTCTTAAATGACCAGCTGGAAAGTTGGAATTGCCATCAACTGAGAAAAGGAATATAGTGGGTGGTATATATTTGTGTGTGGAAAAGAGAGGAAATGAGAAGATCAAGCTGAGGCTTAAATTAGTAGTCTTCATGTGGAGAGCCTGAGTAAACAGTGAGATACACAAGTCCAAAATCTGGAGAGTTCTGGTTTAGAGATACAAATGTAAAATTATCGACACATACATGGCATTTAAAAACTACACCTTGAAGGTATCACTAAAGGAAGGATCATAGAAAAGAAGATAAAGCAGGTCTGGTGCGGTGGCTCGCATCTATAATCCCAGCATTTTGGGAGGCCAAGGCTGGTGGATTACGAGGCGGGACTTTGAGACCAGCCTGACCAAGATGGTGAAACCCCATTTCTACTAAAAATACAAAAAATTAGCTGTGCATGGTGGTGCGTGTCTGTAATCCCAGCTACCTAGGAGACCGAGGCAGAAGTATCGCTTGAACCCGGGAGGCGGAGGTTGCAGTGAGCTGAGATCATGCAATTGCACTCCAGCCTGGGCGACAAAGTGAGACTCCATCTCAAAAAATAAAGACTACTGGTAGAAGTTACTGAGATAGGAGAAAAAAAACAAGAAAAATGTGACATCCTAGAAGGCATCTGAATTAAGTGTAGTATTAAAATGAGAAGGTTGTGAATAACACTGTCAAATGCTGTGATTTGTTCAGTTCCAAGAGGACTAAGAATTGATCATATGGTTTATCAAAACAGGAGAAATTTGCTCCATGTAAAATTTATTCAGTTTTGAAATTTTATTTTATTGTGGTAAGAACACTTAAAATGAGATTTATCCTTTAAAATTTTTAAGTGTACAGTACAGTGTTTTGACTATAGATGCAAAGTTTCACAGCAAATCTCTTATTTACATTACTTAACTGGGGTGTTGTGTTTATTGATCCGTGTCTTCCTCCTTCCCCCACCCAACCCCAAGCAACTACCTTATCATTGTTGCATTCTATGAATTTGATTAAATTAGATGCTTCATATAAGTAGAGTCATGTAGTATTTGTCTTTGTGTGACTGGCTTATTTCACTTGGCATAATGTCTTTGAGGTTCATTGTGGTGTTGCATATTGTGGAATTTCATTTTTAAATTTTCTTATTATAGTTTAAGTTCAGCGATATAGGCACAGAATGTGCAGGTTTGTTACATAGGTATACACGTGCCATGGTGTTTTGCTGCACCCATCAACCCATAATCTACATTAGGTATTTCTCCTAATACTATCTCTCCCCTGGCCCTTTACCCCCAGACAGGCCCCACGGTGTGCTATTCCCCTCCCTGTGTCTCTGTGTTGTCATTTTCCAGCTCCCACTTATGAGTAAAACATGTGGTGGTGGGTTTTCTGTTTTTAAGGGTCAATAATATTACATTGTATATTTACCACATTTTATTTAACCATTCGTCTGCCCATGAATATTTAGGTTGTTTCCACATTTTGGCTCTTGTAAATAGTGCTGCAATGTGCATGAATACGCTAATGTTTCTTCAAAGTCTTGATTTTATTTATTTTGGCTAAATATGCAGAAGTGGGATTACTGAATCATATCACATTTCTAATATTATTTTTTTAAGAACCCCCCATACTGGTTCTCATAATGAATGCATTATTTTGTAGTCCCCCCGACAATGTGCAAGGGTTTGCATTTTTCACATCTCCACTGATACTTGTCTTATTATTCTTTTTTTATAATTGCCATCCTGATCGGTGTGAGATATTTCATTATTGCTTTGATTTACATTTCTCTAATGATTACTGACAGTTAGCATTTTTTTACATGTAATTGTAGGCCACCTGTATGTTTTTTTCTCTTCTTTTTTTTTAAATTGTACTTTAGTGTCTGGGGTACATGTGCATATCATGCAGGATTGCTGCATAGGTACACACATAGCAAAGTGGTTTGCTGCCTTCATCCCCCAGTCACCTACATCTGGCATTTTTCCCCATATTATCTCTCCCCGACCACCCCCCACCACCTGCTGTCCCTCCCTTGCCCCTCCCCAACAGACCCTAGTGTGTGATGATCCCCTCCCTGTGTCCCTGTTTTCTCATTGTTCAACACCCACCTATGAGTGAGAACATGTGGTGTTTGATTTTCTGTTCTTGTGTCAGTTTGCTGAGAATGATGGTTTCCAGATTCATCCATGTCCCTACAAAGGACACAAATTCATTATTTTTTATGGCTGCATATTATTCCATGGTGTATATGTGCCACATTTTCCCTGTCCAGTCTATCATTGATGGGCATTTGGGTTGGTTCCAGGTCTTTGCTACTGTAAACAGTGCCGCTATGAACATAAGTGTGCATGTGTCTTTATAACAGAATGATTTATAATCCTTTGGGTATATACTCAGTAATGGGATTGCTGAATCAAATGGAATTACTATTTCTAGGTCCTTGAGGAATCGCCACACTGTCTTCCACAATGGTTGAACTAGTTTACACTCCCACCAACAGTGTAAAAGTGTTCCTATTTCTTCACATCGTCTCCAGCATCTGTTGTCTTCAGATTTTTTAATGTTCGCCATTCTAACTGGCGTGAAGTGGTATCTCAATGTGGTTTTGATTTGCATTTCTCTAATGATCAGTGATGATGAATATTTTTTCATATGTTTGTTGGCCTCATATATGTCTTCTTTTGAAAAGTATCTGTTCATATCCTTTTCCCACTTTTGGATGGGTTTGTTTGTTTTTTTCTTGTAAATCTGTTTCAGTTCTTTGTAGATTCTGTATGTTAGCCCTTTGTCAGATGGATAGATTGCAAACATTTTTTCTCATTCTTTTGGTTGCTGGTTCACTCTAATGATGATTTCTTTTGCTGTGCAGAAGCTTTGGAGTTTAATTAGGTGCCATTTGTCTATTTTGGATTTTGTTGCCAATGTTTTTGGTGTTTTAGTCATGAAGTTCTTGCCTATGCCTATGTCCTGAATGATTTTGCCTAGGTTTTCTTCTAGGATTTTATAGTGTTAGGTCTTACATTTAAGTATTTAATCTATCTGGAGTTAATTTTAGTGTAAGGTGTCAGGAAGGAGTCCTGTTTCTGCTTTCTGCACACTGCTAGCCAGTTTTCCCAACACCATTTATTAAACAGGGAATCCTTTTCCCATTGCTCATTTTTGTCATGTTTGTCAAAGATCACATGGTTTTCAAAGTGTGGCATTGCCTCCAAGGCCTCTGTTCTGGTCCATTGGTCTGTATCTCTGTTTTGGTACCTGTACCATGCTGTTTTGATTACTGTAGCCTTGTAGTATAGTTGGAAATAAGGTAGAGTGTTGCCTCCAGCTTTGTTCTTTTTGCTTAGGATTGTCTTGGCTATGGGAGCTCTCTTTTGGTTCCATATGAAGTTTAAGGTGATTTTTTCCAGTTCTCTGAAGGTCAACTGGTAGCTTGATGGGATAGCATTGAATCTATAAATTACTTTGGGCAGTATGGCCATCTAAATATATTGATTCTTGCTAACCATGAGCATGGAATGTTTTTCCATCTGTTTATGTCCGCTCTTATTTCCTTGAGCAGTGGTTTGTAGTTCTCCTTGAAGAGGTCCTCTACATCCTTTGTTAGTCATATTCCTAGGTATTTTATTCTCTTTGTAGCAACTGTGAATGGGAGTTCTCTCATATTTGGCTCCCTTTTAGTCTGTTGTTGGTGTATAGGAATGCTTGTGATTTCTGCACATTGATTTTGTATCCTGAGACTTTGCTGAAGTGGCTTATCAATTTAAGGAGATTTTGGGCTGAGATGATAGGATCTTCTAAGTATACAATCATGTCATCTGCATATTTGACTTTCTCCTTTCCTAATTGAATACTCTTTATTTATTTATTTATTTATTTATTTTTTGTTATTGTTGCCTAATTGCTCTGGCTAGATCTTCCAATACTATATCAAATAGGAGTGGTGAAAGAGGGCATTCTTGTCTAGTGCTAGATTTCAAAGGGAAAGCTTCCAGTTTTTGCCCAGTCAGTATGATATTGGCTGTGGGTTTGTCGTAAATAGCTTTTATTATTTTGAGAGATGTTCCTTTGATACCTAGTTTATTGAGAGTTTTTAGCATAAAGGGCTGTTGAATTTTGTCCAAGGCCTCTGCATCAATTGAGATAATCATGTGGTTTTTTCTTTGGTTCTGTTTATGTGGTGGATTACGTTTATAGACTTGCGTATGTTGAACTAGACTTGCATCCCCGGGATGAATCCTACTGAATCATGATGGATAAACTTTTTGATGTGTTGTTGCAGTCAGTTTGCCAGTATTTTATTGAATATTTTTGCATGTATGTTCATCATGAATATTGGCCTGAAGTTTTCTTTTTTTGTTGAGTCTCTGCCAGGTTATGGTATCAGGATGATGTTGGTCTCGTAAAATGATTTGGGAAGGATTCCCTCTTTTTGTATTGTTTGGAATAGTTTCAGAAGGAATAGTACCACCTTCTCTCTGTAAGTCTGGTGGAATTCAGCTGTGAACCAATCTGGACCTGGGCTTGTTGTGGTTGGTCAGCTATTATAGTAAACTGCTGCCTCATCTTCAGCCCTTGTTATTGTTCTGTTCAAGGTTTCAACTTCTTCCTAATTTAGGCTTGGGAGGGTGCAAGTGTCTAGAAATTTATCCATTTCTTCCAGGTTTACTACTTTGTGTACATAGAGTTGTTTGTAGAAATCTCTTACGGTAGTTTGTATTTCTGTGGAATCATTGGTGATGTCACCTTTTTCGTTTTTTATTGCATCTATTTTATTCTTCTCCCTTTTTTATTAATCTGGCTAGTGGTCTATTTTGTTGATCTTTTCAAAAAACCAGCTCCTGGATTTATTGATTTTTTTGAAGGGTTTTTTTGTGTCTCTGTCTACTTCAGTTCTGCTCTGATCTTAGTTATTTCTTGTCTTCTGCTAGCTTTTGAGGTTTTTGATCTTACTCCTCTAGCTCTTTCAACTTTGATGATAGGGTGTTGATTTTAGATCTTTCCTTGCTTCTCATGTGGGCATTTATTGTTATAGATTTTCCTCTGACACTGCTTTAAATGTTTCCCAGAGATTCTGGTACATTGTGTGTTCGTTCTCATTGGTTTCAAAAAACATCTTTATTTCTGCCTTCATTTCATTGTTTATTCAGTTGACATTCAGGAGCAGGTTGTTCCGTTTCCATGAAGTTGTGCATTTCTGAGTTAGTTTCTTAATTCTGAGTTCTAATTTGATTGCCCTGTGGTCTGAGAGACTGTTGGTTATGATTTCTGTTCTTTGTATTTGTTGAGATTGTTTACTTCCAATTATGTGATCAATTTTAGAGTACGTACATTTTGGTGCTGAGAAGAATGTATATTCTCTGAATTTGGGGTATAGATTTCGATAGATGTCTATTAGGTCTGCTTGGTCCAGATCTGAGTTCTAGTACTGGATATCTTTGTTAATTTTTTGTCTCATTGATCTGTTGTATAATATTGACAGTGGAGTGTTAAAGTCTCCCACTATTATTGTGTGGGAGTCTAAGTCTCTTTGTAGGTCATTAAGAACTTGCTTTATGTACCTGGGTGCTCCTATATTGGGTGTGTATATATTTAGGATCATTAGCTCTTCTTGATGCATTGATCCTTTTACCATTATGTAATGCCCTTCTTTGTCTCTTTTGATCTTTGTTGGTTTAATGTCCATTTTATTAGAGACTAGGACTGTAACTCTTGCTTTTTTTTTTTTTTTTTTGCTATTTCCTTGGTATATCTTCCTCCACCCCTTTATTTTCTGCCTATGTGTGTCGTTGCACATGAGATTGGTTTCATGAATACAGCACACCAGTGGGTTTTGACTTTTTATCCAATTTGCCAGTCTGTATCTTTTGACTGGGGCATTTAGTCCATTTACATTTAAGGTTAATATTGTTATGTGTGAATTTGATCCTGCAGTTTTGATGCTAGCTGGATGTTTTACCCATTAGTTGATACAATTTCTTCATTGTGTCGATGGTCTTTACCATTTGGTATGTTTTTGGAGTGGCTGGTACTGGTTGTTCCTGTCTATGTTTAGTGCTTCTTTCAGGAGCTCTTGTAAGGCAGGCCTGGTGGTGACAAAATCTCCCAGTAATTGCTTGTACATAAAGGATTTTATTTCTCCTTGACTTATGAAGGTTAGTTTGGCTGGATATGAAATTCTAGGTTGAAATTTATTTTCTTTAAGATTGCTAAATGTTGGGTCCCACTCTCTTCTGGCTTGTAGGGATTCTGTTGAGAGATCTGTTATGAGTCTGATGGGCTTCCCTTTGTTGGTAACCACATCTTTCTCTCTGGCTGCACTTAGCATTTTTTCCTTCATTTCAAACCTGGTGAATCTGACGATTATGTGCCTTGGGGTTGCTCTTCTTGAGGAATATCACTGTGGTTTTCTGTTTCCTGGCGTGAATGTTGGCCTGCCTTGTTAGGTTGGGGAAGTTCTCCTGGATAATATCCTGAAGAGTATTTTCTAGCTTGGATTCAGTCTCTCCATCATATTCAGGTACACCTATCAAATGTAGATTAGGCCTTTTCACATAATCCCATATTTCTTGGAGGCTTTGTTGATTTCTTTTCACTCTTTTTTCTCTAGTCTTGCCTTCTCATTTTTTTTCATTGAGTTGATCTTCAATCTCTGATATCCTTTCTTCTGTTTGCTCTATTAGGCTATTGAAACTTGTTAATGCTTTACAAACTTCTCATGCTGTGTTTTTCACCTCCATCAAGTTGTTTATATTCTTCTCTAAATTGTTTATTCTAGTTAGCATCTCTAACCTTTCTTCTAGGTTCTTAGTTTCTTTGCACTGGGTTAGCACATGTTCTTTTAGTTCTGAGAAGTTTGTTATTACTCACCTTCTGAAGCCTGTTTCTGTTAGTTCATCAGATTAATTCTCCATCCATCTTTGATCCCTAGCTGGTGAGGAGATTTGATCCCTTGGAGTAGGAGATGTGTTCTGGTTTTTGGTGTTTTCATCCTTTTTACACTGGTTTCTTCCCATCTTAGTGGTTTTAGCTACCTGTGGTCTTTGTAGTTGGTGACTTTCAGGTGGGATCTCTGAGTGGACATCCTTTTGGTTGATGTTGAAGTTATTTCTTTCTGTTTCTTAGTTTTCCTTCTAACAGTCAGGCTCCTCTGCTGCAGGACTGCTGGAGGACCATTCCAGAACCTGCTTGCCCGGGGGTCACACACAGGGGCTGCAGAACAGTAAGGGTTGCTTCCGGTTTCTTCTTCTGTTATCTTTGTCACAGAATGTACCTGCCAGATGTCGGCCTGAGCTCTCCTTTATGAGCTATCTCTTTGGTTATATGGGGGTTGGGGGCTGCTTGAGGAGACAGTCTGTCCCTTATAGGAGTTCAAGTGCTGTGATGGGAGCTCTGTTGTTCCTTGCAGAGCTGCTGGGCAGCTACCTTTAATTTCTGCTGCAGTGGAACTCATAACCACCTCTTTTCTGAGGTGCTCTGACCTAGGAAGGTTGGCTTTATTTATAAGGTCCTGAGGTGCTGCTGCCTTTTTTCAGAGATGCCCTACCCTGCATGGAGTATTCTAGTCAGTCTGCCAGCAGAGGCATTGTTGAGCTGCCATAGGCTCTGCTCAGCTTCTGTGTGAACTGCCTTGGTACTGGCGGACTGCCTCAGTAGTGGTAGATGCCCTTCCCACTGCTGAGCTGGACTGTCCCAGGTCTAGCTGCACTTGCTGGGAAAGCCTCAATCCAGAGTGTTTCAGATTGCTTATTTTGTGGGCGTGGTACCTACTGAGCCAGATTGCATGGCTCCCTGTCTCATCTCCCTCTCTTTCAGTTGAATGGGTGGCTCTGTCTCCCAAGTCTTCCAGGTGCCAGTTGAAATGGCTGCCCAGATTTCTGTGAGTTTCTGTGTGCCAAACTGTGGCACAGAAGCTGTGCTGAAAACTTGTGGTGCTCTTCGGCCTGGGAATCTCCTGGTCTGTGGGCAGTGAAAATTTTTTGGAAATGTGGTGAGCACTCATGCCCTGCATTGTTCTTGCTGGGAACTGTACTCCAGAGCTGGTCCTATTAGGCCATCTTGGATCCTTCTCCCTCTATGTTTTCTTTAAAGAAATACTTATTCATATCCTTTATTCATTTTTTAATTGAGTTAATAGGTTTTTTCGCTACTGAATTGTAGGTTTTTTTTATATTTTTTAGAGATTAACCTCTTGTTAGTTATATAGTTTGCACATATTTTCTTACATTCCGTAAGTTGCCTTTTGTGCTGTTGATTGTTTTGCTGTGCAGAAACTTTTTAGTTTAATATAGTCCTAACTGGTAGTTTATTTATTTATTTGGTTGCCTGTGTTTTGGGTATTATATCAACAAAACTTGCCAAGAAGCTTTTCCTCTATATTTTCTTTATTTTACAGTTTCTGATTTTACAATTATATTTCTAATCTATTTTGAGTAGATTTTTTAAAATAAAATAAGGGTTCTATTTCATTATTTCATATACAAATGTCTATGTTTCCAAACACTATTTACTGTAGAGGTGATTCTACCCCCATCGTGTATTTTTGACATCTTTGTTGAAAATTACTTGACTGTATACTAATGGACTTATATCTGGGCTCTCTATTCTTTTCCACTGGTGTATTCCATTATTCTTCTTCTTTTTGTTTATGCTTTGGCTAGGACCTCAAGTAATATTTTGAATATAAATGGTGGATGATTTCTCAAGTAATATTTTGAATAGAAATGGTGGGTGCTTCATTTCTGATTTTAGAGGAAAAAGCTTTTAGTTATGCCGTGTGATTTGGATTATTGTAGCTTTGAACTGTTTTGAAAATGGAAAGTGTGATATCTCCTTTTTTCATTCTTAAGCTTATTAGTTTTCTACTTTAAGAAATTTCATTTACAATTTTGCTGGAATTGCACTGAATCAGTGTACAGCTTTAGATACTTTGAACATTTTAACGATATTAAGCATTCTAATCTATGAACACATAATGTATTTCTGTTTGTGTGTGTATTCATTAATTCCTTTCATCAATATTTTATAGTGTTCGGTATAGAAGTGTTTCGCCTCTTTAGTTAGATTTATTCCTGAGTATTTTACTCTTTTTGCTGTTACTGTAAATATGGCTGTTTTCCTAACTTATATTTTAGATAATTTTTGCTAGTGTATAGAAACACAATTGATTTTGCATGCTGGCTCTGTACTCTGTAATTTTGCTGAATTAATTTAGTCTTCAAAATTTTAATGGTGACTTTAGGGTTTTCTACTTTTCTGTTTATAAGATTATGTCATTTTCAAACAAAGGCAATTTTACTTCATCCTTTTTTTTAAAAAAATATTTTTTCTTACTCTGGCTAAGATTTCAAATACTATGTTGAATAGAAGTGCTGGGAAAACTTCTCATTTCTGATCTGAGAGGAATGTAATGTTAAGCTGTGGGCTTTTCAGATGCAGCCTTTGTTATGTTGAATTACTTCCCTCACATTTTGAGGTTTCAACAAGTTTTTATCTTGAAAGGGTGTTGAATTTTGTTAAACGTTTTTTCTGCATCTGTTGAGGTGATCACATGAGTTTTATCCTTCATTCTGTTAATGTGAATCATATTTATTGATTTGTATTTGTTGAAAAATCCTTGAATCTTAGAGATAAATCCAACTTAGTCATAGTGTATGACACTTTTAATTTTTGTTGGATTTGGTTTACTAACATATTTGTGAGGACTTTTGCATCTATATTTATCATGTATACTTGACTGTAGTTTTATATCTTTGTCTGGCTTAGGTCTCAAGATAATGCTGGCCCCATAAAATTAATTTAGAGGTGCTCCTTTCTCTTCAGGTTTTTGGAAAAATTTGAAAAAGATTGCAGTTAATTGTTTTCTAAATGTTGATAGAATTCAACAGGGAAGCTATCTAGGCATGAAGTTTTCTTTGCTTTGGGAAGTTTTTTGTTTACTGATTCAATCTCCATACTAGCAATAGATTGGTAGACTATATCTATAGACTATATAGACTTTCAATTTCTTTATGATTTAGTACTGGTAGATTGTATGTTTATAGGAATTTGCCCATTTCTCCTAGGGTGTCCAGTTTGTTGGGATGTATTATTTATAGAAGTCTCTTGTGATTCTCAGTATTTATGGTGCATCAGTTGTAATGTCTCTACTTTGGTTTCTAATTTTATTTATTTATTTTAATCTTTTTTTTTATTTGCTTATTCTAGCTAAGGGTTTGTCAATATTGCATATCTTTTTTTTTAAACTCACAGCTTCATTAATTTTTAAAATAGTTTCCTGTTTTTCATTTCTTTTGTTTAGAAAAGAAATAAATTCTACTTGTTAATTTCTTTTGTTTCACTTTTTGTTGTTTCCTTTCTTCTTCTAAATTTGAACTTACTTTATTCTTCTTCTTATAGTTACTTGAGGTATAAAATTAGGTCATTTACTTGATTTTCTTTTTTTTTTTTTAATTTTAAAGGTAGGGTTATCCCAGTAAACTTCCTTCTTAGGACTGCTTTTGATACATTCCATAAGTTTTGGTATATTGTGTTCTTATTTTATCCTCTTTTTTTAGTTTTTTTTTTTGTTTCTTCATGACACAGTGTTTGTTCAAGAGAGTGTTGTTTATTTTCCACATAGTTGTGAATTTTCTAATATTTCTTCTATTACTGATTTCTAGGTTTATTTTATTGTGGTGAGAAAAGATATTTTGTTAAATACTTTTTTTAAAAAAAACATGTTAATACTTGTTTTGTGGCCTAACATGTGATCTGTTCTGGAGAATATACTATGTGTTCTTGAGAAGAATGTGTACTTTGATGTTTTGAGTGGAATGTTTTATGTAGTTTACTAGGTCCATTTGGTCTATATTGTTGTTGAAGTTCTCTTTTTCCTCGTTGATCTTCAGTCTGGATATCCTATTACTGAAAGTGGTATTTTGAAGTTTATACTATTATTGTTGCTATAGCCTGAATGCTTTTGTTTCCCAAAATTCATGTTTAAAGTCTGATCCTTAAGTAATGTTATTGGGAGACACTGTCTTTGAGAGGTGATTAGAATACAATGACAGAGTTCTTATGAATTGAATCAGTTCCTTGTAAGAAGCCCAGAAGTGTTTAACTATGTGGGAGACAGCAAGAATGTGATTTCTGTGAACCAGAAAGTAGGCACTCACCACACACCAAATTTGCCGACGCCTTGATATTGGACTTTGATCCAGAACTTTGAGAAATTGGGTGAGCTACCCAGTTAATAATATTTTCTTTTAGCAGCCCAGAGTAAGACAGTTGTATTGCTCTATTTCTCCCTTAACTTTTGTCAAGACACCAACAAATTTAGTGTCAGGTGAGGTCCTACTTGAGATAAGCATTTCAAGTGCATGCTACACACTGTACTCCTTCTCCTGCCATCTTTTTCGTTTTCTTTTATTTTTATTTTTTCAATTTTAGTAAGCCCAAATTCTAACTATTGCTTACAAGGTACTAGGTGGTCAGTTTCAACAGCCTCTTTGTCTTTACAAGTTTATCTCCCATTATTTTTACCCTGTCTCTCAATAATCTAGACACTGGCTGCCTTATCCTTCCTTTACTACATCAGGCACACTCCTAGTGTTAGGAAACCTGTACCTATGTTTCCTGTTCAGAAATCTCTTCCAAATAGCCCTATGTCTAATTCACTTAATGCTATTGAGTCTTTGTTCTGTTGTTACTTGTAATCTAGGCATCCCTCAACCATTCCTTTCAAAATTGAAACCTGCCCCCGTAAGCGTTGGCAATCCTGATTCCCTTTATATTGATCTTTATTTTCCTGTAGCTTTTAGCACCTTCCAGAATGCTACAGAATTAACTTACGTTTATCACTTTCCTCTGTGCTGAAAAGCTACTATATGCAAAGATATTAGTTTTGTTTATTCACTTATCCAAACAATTGTTTGAAATATAATAAATTATGTAGTAAATATTTTTTGGATGAATGAGTGAATGAACTAATATTTATCTGACAAACTCCCTCTTGGAAACATAAACCAAAGTTTTCCCTGTTGCCCTCAAAGAGAGATAAATCTTTTTCATTCATACTGATCTCTCAACTCTCGCCAAACCTAGAAGTTATATTTTTTGGCACTTTTCTTTTGTCAGAGTTATCATTAAAAAAAATTAGGCTGGAAAAATTCCATTCTGGTTTCAGTTGTTTACTTTATTCATTGACTGCAATAAATCACAAATTTGCCAAACTTGCATTTGTCTACATGACTTTAAAAAGCCAATAAATTCTATATTTCCTTCAAATTTTATCACAAAATCAGTAAATATGTGGTATAAAAATTTTATCAGTCTTGTTTGAATGTATATCCCATGTTATCAAATATAACATGAATAATACATTTAAACATATTTATGTATGTGCAAATTTGTCTAATTTTAAAGATACATAGTTTTCTACTTTTCACTTTTAAAACTGAATATATACTTAAGATTTACAACTGGTCAAGCTTTTGCACAATGGATCTAAGTAAGAAGTAATAATACAGAAGAAAAACAAAAGAGATAAGAAATATGAAGAAGGCAGTGAAGGTAGAGAAGAAGGAATAAATGAAGGAAAAAAATAGTTGCAAAATTAAGGATTGATGAAAGGAATTAATGTCTGAAAAATATAGAATGAGTCTTTTTTAAAAACCTTTACTTAAAATACAGTAGAATTTGCTCTTTTTGGTGTATACTTTTTACACATATACTGATTCTTGTAACTAGTATCATGGACAGGTGGCTCTTTAATATTTTTTATAACAACATGAAAAAGTCTCTTACAATTAAAACCTACTTATAATAGGAGCTGGAGGAATAATATTGGACGTTACAGTTGCTCAAGTTCAAATAAAAATGGTTTCTATGTCCAAATCATCTAAAATATCACCGGAAATCTTAGAAACATAGATTAGTGTTTTATAAAATTGTAAATATTTGTATGTTGCATTAAAATGAATAACTTTGTCACTTTTCAAGTGGGTAAAATGCTTCTTATTTTGATAGACTTCTTTAGAGTCTTGGCATATGTTCTAAGCCTATTGGAAATGTGTTTAAGAAAATTTGAAAAAGTTCTGTATTATTTAGTAAAATAATGAGAAGCATTGCCTCATACTTTCAATTTTTATTTCTCTAAGGCTTCGTTATCTTTTACCTGTAAAAATGCTTAGTTTTTAGGTCTTCATGGAGAGTATAATGTCACTTTTCATGCTGATGATTTTTGTATATTCCTCTTCACTCACCCTAGCTTAACTTCTCTTCTTAATCAATACAGTATTCCTGGTTATTTGTAGGATGCTTCCACATTTGTGTTCTAGTTGTACTTCATGTTTAACAAAAATCTGAAACTCACCAGATTTCACTCAAACAAGCTCAAAATCTGAAAACTGTATCTGCCTTTTTAGTCTCCCTTGTTTTTATATCCGATGAGTTGTTAGGTTCTACAAAATTTATTTGTACTATGATTTTTAACTTCTATCATCTTTTCTATTTTTCAGGGCTACCGCACTGACCAACTTTATGTAGCATCTTATTTATATTAACTTCTTCCCCTCCTGGTTTTGTACCTTCAGTTTAACCAACATATTATTGACAAATTAATGTTTCTAAGGTATTCTCCATACCATAACTTGTACTTAATTGTTTACTGTTGCCCATTGTATAAATTTTAAACTCCTTACCAAGTATTTAGAACTCTCTAGCTTCCAAAACAATATATCTCTGGAATGTAGCACAACAATATTAGGAATTTCTTTCTGGTCCACGTTCCAGCATATTAAAGGTATGCTCGGAGTTCATTGGAGAAACACAAAAACCAACTTTTTTTCAATTTTACATTTTATGTATATAGAAAGCCCTCAACCTAAATTTATAATCTCCTCTTTTTAATTTTCTGGAATAAAATATGTTCTTTGTATTTTTCTAGCCAAAAGCATTCTTGATGGATTTATTTATCTTTCTTTTTTGTCAATTCCTAAATACAAAATAATGTGGTGACAGATATTTTTTTTTTTTCCTGTAAGAAACAGGGCCTCACTGTGTTGCCTAGGCTGGAGTTCAGTGGTATAATCACATCTCACTGTTCCTAGCCTCCCGAGCTGCTGGGACCGTAGGCTTGCGCCACCATGTTCAGCTAAACAAAAATGTTTTAAAAACTTAGCTGACTCTAGCCCAGAAGCATAAATTACAAGAAGCATTACATGACTGAGTTTTTTCAAAATAACAAGGATGTGATTCTCACTCATCCATTTCTTCCTGCAGTAATTCTCCCCCCAACAACCATTCAAAAGCTGCATTTCCCAGAAACCAAGTAAGCAAGATATGGAAGATGCTGATAATTAGGTATTGCACATCATGGGTATCTTTTCTGGAAATAAAGTGTTTTATGACAGAAATGTAATCTGGAGAACTCAGAATAGTGCGGTGTTTTTCACATACTTTTAATACACTATACATGCAGTAAAACAAACAGTAGGTAGACAAGGAGTTTCCAAGATAGACCTATAGAAATAATTAAATAAAATCTTACTAGTAGTAAATGAATCTTACTAGTAAATGAAATCTTACTAGAGTCTGAACATGCAATTAAAATTCCTGACATAGGAGGCTGCTATTTTGTTTTAGTTGTGATAAAGGGACTTGTCCAGGTTGACAGAGAAGAGAAAAAGCCTATACAAACAAAGAGGCTATGTGATTAATCTAGGTTTAGAAAGATCCCCTTCAGGGAGGACTAAACATGCAATTGTATGGTATGGGTGACTTTGCAATTAGATAAATATGGATGTAATTCTCAGCTTTTCTACCCACATGTGTAATTGTTGAGTTATTTTGAAGATTATACAGCATTTGATATCTATCTGGCTTTAAAATTGGAGATATTGTCATAATTACTATTATTCAATAATAATTTTTGAAAAATAAAACAACTATATATGACGTGGAACAATTTTGCAAAAGCAAAGAGAGAATATTTACTTAAAGAAAGAACAGATTGTCAGGAAATGGTTTAGCACAGAGACCATAATAAGTTTTAAAATAATGGTATGTCATGCATAGTGTGTCCTAGGTAAATATGACTGCTTGTGAAAAAGGAACATTATACTATAAACAGATATAAGGATCAGATTAAGAGAAAATAGGATTAGATAGCAATGGATGTGAGTTGAAAAAAAAATCATAACAAAATTTGAAATATAAGAAAAACATTAAAATATACATTAGAGACCACTAAAAACATAACTGGAACTGATGATAATAGAATAAGTAAAAGTAAAACTTGTATCTTTTTGAGAAAAAAAATTAAATAATATGAAAAAATAATAGTCAATGTGAAGAACTGTTCCAAAATGGCTTCTAATTTATTTAAAGAAATAGATTGTATTCTAATGAATTAACAGAATTCTCACCACTGGATATTTAAAGGGATTGAGGGTAGAATACAGGCAGGGAATTTCTTCCTCTCAGTTTTTCTAAAATTACTCCTAATAGTATTTATTGTTTTTGTAGAAGTCTTATAAGCTTTTATTAGCTTGTTTCTTATGTTATTGTTTTGTAAACAGGCATCTTATATTATTTACCAGTTGAACTTATATATATCAGCAGAAATGCTGGTATGTAGATACGTAATTGGTCTCTGATACTGTTCATGGAATTCTGATAAACTCATTAATTTGGAAGTTATTGTGGTTTCTTTCGAATATCTAGATGTAATATCCTATCATCCAGTGAAGTAGCTTTTCCATGTCTTCCTTATTATATTTAAAATTTATTAATTTGTGTGTTTTTTATTACTGCACTGGCTAGGACTTAAACTCCATTCTAAAATAGTCAGACAGATAGTAAGAAGTGTCTTGTTCTGATTTCACAGGGAAAGTTTTGAACATTTTACCATTAAATATAATGTGTGCTACACATTTATATGGATGTGATTTATAAAATTTAGGAATTTCCTTTGTGTTTGTATTTTCTGAGAGATATTATAATGAATTATTTTTTAAATTTGAGCAACACTATTTTAGTGTACCTATAGATTACCATTTTATTTTAATTATTTCCTTATATTTTATTAGAATTTATTTTTATTTTGAACCTCTTAATATATGTATACACACACACACACACACACACACATGCATACACACAAATAAATACAGATAGATATATCATAGACTGTTTTCTAAGTATGGCTTTCCTTGTCTCCCATAAGATTGGCATGTAGTATTTTAAATATTATCAACTTCAACATAGTTATTAATATGCATTGTGATCCATTTTATTCCCTGAGTTATATAAATGTGTATAGCTTAATTTTCATATATTTTATTTTTTTCCTTGTTAAACTTTTAGTATTTTCTTAACCTCAGTTGAATGGTAATCAGAAAACATACTCTCAGTTAAATTCTGAAAATTCTTATTTCAATGCCCTACACTAAAGCAGTGCCTAGAGGGAAATTTATAGCACCAAATGCCAACATGAGAAGTGAAGAAAGATCTAAAATCGACATCCTACTGTCACAATTAAAAGAACTAGAGGAGGAAGATCAAACAAATTCAAAAGCTAGCAGAAGACAAGAAATACCTAAGATCAGAGCAGAACTGAAGAATACAGAGACACAAACCCCTTCAATAAATGAATAAAATCAATAAATCCAGGAGCTGGTTGTCTGAAAAGATCAACAAAATAGATAGACCACTAGCCAGACTAATAGAAAAGGGAGAAGAATCAAATAGATGCAATAAAAAATGATAAAGAGTATATCACCACCGATTCCACAGAAATACAAACTATCATCAGAGATTACTACAAACACCTCTATGCACATCAACCAGTAAATCTAGAAGAAATGGATACATTTCTGCAAACTTACACCCTCCCAAGACTAATGAGGAACAAGCTGAATCTTTGAATAGATGAATAACAAGGCCTGAAGTTGAGGCAGCAATTAATAGCCTACTTAACCAAAAAAAGTCTAGGACCAGACGGGTTCATAGCCAAATTCTACCAGATGTACAAAGAGGAGCTGGCAACATTCCTTCTGAAACTATTACAAACAATACAAAAGAGGGAATCCTCCCTAACTCATTTTATGAGCCCAACATCATCCTGATACCAAAATCTGGCAGAGACACAATTAAAAGAGAAAATTTCAGGCCAATATCCATGATGAACATTGATGCAAAAATCTTCAATAAAATACTGGCAAACAGAATGCAACAGTACATCAAAAAACGTATCTATCACGATCAAGTTGGCTTCATCCCTGGGATGCAAGGCTGGTTCAACATACACAAATCTATACATGTAATCCATTACATAAACAGAACCAAAGACAAAAACCGCACAATTACTTTGATAAATGCAAAGAAGGCATGACAAAACTCAGCAGCCCTTTAGGCTAAAAACTCTCAATAAACTAGGTATTAATGGAACATATCTCAAAACAATAAAAGCTATTTATGACAAACCCACAGCCAATATCATACTGA